>QTSX02003049.1:0-89746 GCA_014839935.2 Entomophthora muscae | reverse complement strand
CTTCAAGATAGCTGCAGTCTATGACAATCACACTTATCAACTTGAAGATGCCCAAGGAAACACCAAGAAGCTTCACCATGATTGCTTGCGCCCCTGCTGCGCCATCCCCACACAAAAGCTGTTTGTGCGGACCTTCCCAGACCTTCCACAGACTCCGGTCTTGGTGTCTGACAACAAGCAGGGGGCAAGGGGGGTGTTGCAACCTAGTTTCCAGACTCACCTACTAACTTATCTTAAAATACACAGGGGGCGCTCAATGAGTTGCCCCTTGACATATCTAACGATATGAATTAATCTGGTGGCAATATCAAATGGCGGGTACTTCATCCTAATTAGGAGCGCTACCAATTCAACTTGCTGATCCCCGCACAAGTTATTCCTTGGCTTAAAACCTTACATGGAACTTCCCACTATGCCACCCCCTTGTGGCCTTGTGGCTTTCCCCATATAGTATATTAATCACAATATTCTACAATAAACAATACCTTATTCTTATTATTATGTCCTTTCTATTGGACTGTTGTCTTTCCCAATTCCAAGTACTGAATCCTCATTGGTTCAGTTGCAACACTGTTTCAACTCTTAAAAGTTGAGTACTCCCAAAATTTTTACTCAATAAAATCAAATATCCCTTGGTCTAACTTTATTTTAAAATGCATCCTGTAGTTGGCCTGCTGCGCTACATTCCCTATAATTTAATTTTTAGCCAAATAATTGTGGGAAGATATGCCCCTGCCTTTGGCACTTTGTTGTCACCTCTGTCCAATGTTAATTCAATGCCCACAAATCTAGGAGTTTTCCCCACTGTATCTGAAGCTGAGACAATTGTAACATCTCAATGCCCTGAATTCTACGTTGAAGAAACCCTGATTCTCTCCCAGGCTATTTATCTTAGGCTTTTTTTGGTTAGGGTTAATCATTTTGCTTAACCCTAGTGTATCATTTGGAAATTTTATAAAACAGTATATGAAGCTTTGTTGGTGTTTAATAATCAACTCTATGTGGGTTTGGGTGGTGATTCCCCATCACATGGAGACTGCTTCTTAATATCCAACCATTTATGTCACAGACAAAGCACCTTGAGCAAGATACGCCATAGGTGACCCCATCCATGCCCTCAACCCCAATTCTGCCAAGTTGGAACCCAACCACCTAGGGCCCTTCAAGATAGCTGCAGTCTATGACAATCACACTTATCAACTGGAAGATGCCCAATGAAACACTAATAAGCTTCATCACAAATGCTTGCCCCCTGCCGCACCATCCCCACACAAAATTTGTTTGTATGAACCTTCCCAGATCTTTTGCAGGCTCCAATCCTGGTGTCTGGCAACAAGCAGAGGGCAAGGGGGTGTTGCAAAAAAGTTTCCTTCCTTGTCTTCCAACAATCTTAAAATACACAGGGGGCGCTCAATGAGTTTCCCCAGTACATATCTAATGGCATGGATCAATCTGATGGTAATGTCAATTTCAGGCACTATCTCCTAATTAGGAGTGTTGCCAATTCAACCTTGCTGATCCTGTTGCAACTGAACCAATTAGAGTTCATTATTTGATTGGGGGAAGACAACAATCCAATAGAAAGAACAAAAATGAATAGAATAATATTATGTTTATTATGGAATACTGTGATTAATATACTATATGGGGAAAGCCACCAGGCCACAAGGGGGTGGCATGCTCCACGTAAGATTTGTAGTTGAAGAATAACTTGTGCAGGGATCAGCAGGTCAAACTGGTAGCGCTCCTAATTAGTAGAAAGTGCCTGCAGTTCAACATTGCCATCATATTGGTTCATGTTGTTAGACACGTCAAGGGGCAACTCACCAAGCGCCCCCTGTGTATTGTAGGATAAATTGGCAGGCAAGTCTGGAAACTTGGTTGAAATACCCCCTTTCCCCCTGCTTGTTGTCAGACACCAGGGTTGGAGTTTGCGGGAGATCTGGGAAGGTCCACACAAACAACCTTTGTGTGGGGATGGCACAGCAGGGGGGCAAGCAATTGTGGTGGAGCTTCTTGGTGTTCCCTTGGGCATCTTCAAGCTGATAGGTGTGATTGCCATAGACCGCGGCTATCTTGAAGGGTCCCAAGTGGTTGGGTTCTAACTTAGCTGAATTGGGGTTGAGGGTGTAGACGGGGTCACTTACAGTGTACCTGGCATTGAGGTGTTTGGTCCCTCCTTCAATTTGTTTGTGTTTAACTTCTTGGGCTTTGGCACGTCATTGGTTTAGGGATGGAGTTGTCAACAAGGGGGCTTTTTGGGAACTGTAGACTGTAACTTCCCCTGTTCAACCCCTGTCAGACTTTCAGGTGTTCCAAAGGCCAGGGTACTGGGGCTGAACCCAGTGCCCCTGTTGACCCTTGCTTGTAAGATGAGTAGGGCAGTGGGCAAGTGTTCATTACACACGGTATTAGGATGTTCCTGTGAGAGTTTGGCAATTGGTTGGACCAGTGAGCCATTCAGATACTCCAAACTTCCATTGGCTTGTGAATGGTATGGAGTTGTGACTACTTGATGAAGGGCATTCTTGGCGCAGTACGCCTTCATGACATGCCCAACAAGCTTGGGGCCACCATATGTGATGAGGTGTTTGGGCCGCACAAAGCAGGCCACAATTTCTTTGCTAATAAAACAGATGATGGTGGTGGCAGTATAATTAGTGGTCACCCACGCTACTAGACAATGGGTGAAGTAGTCAATGTCTGTGATGATGTACTTCACCCAAGTCTGTCTTTAGGGAGAGGTCTAACAATGTTGAGGGCTCACTACTCAAAGGGTTCCATGGCCTTAATGGGCAGGACAGACTTGGGGGGAGCAGGTTTAGACATGTTCTTTTTGCACAACACACATGTTTTGAGGAGTTCCAAGATGTCTTGGTGCATACAGGGCCACCAAACCTTACACTTCATGATTTTGAAGATGTTACGTCCTCTTATGTGACCCAAGATGTGGTGGTAGCATAGTATGATATTCCCTTGTTGTGTGGTAGAATATAATGTATCTTCTCACCTGTCTCTGCCTGGAGGCAGACATTACCAGTGTCAGTGGTGAACCAACTCTTGTTGTCCTTCAGCTTGGAAATAGTCACAGAATTAAGGCCCTTGTAGCAAGTTGCCTCAGGGCAGAGGTAGAGCATGGGCCAATCTGGGTCCAAGCCATTGTCCCCAGTGATGAACGCTATACATAATCTGGAGAGGCCATCAGCTGTGACAAGTTCCTTTCCAGGATTTTATTTGATGTGTAGTTGGTAAGGGGACAGGTTTTTGACCCAGACTTCCTGATGTTGTGTCAAATGAGACTGTGTATTGAAGTACTGGAGCAACTTGTGGTCTGTCAGAACGTGGGGTGGGAAGGTAGCTCCTTCCAGGTAACAGCGCCACTTCTCAACACAGTGTACAATGGCCGCCAATTCTTTATCATGTATGAGGTAGTGTTGTTCCGAGTCAGTAAGTTTCCTGGACTCATATGTCACGGGGAGGAAGACGCCATTGTCAGTTTCTACCCTTAGCACGCCCCCTATGGCCCTATTAGAGGCATTGGTCTTGAGTTTGTACTGTTGGTTTCAATTGGGGAACTGCAGTACTGGTGCTGTTGTGAGCCTTTGCTTCAACGTCTCAAAGGCTTGATCTCTGACAGGGGTCCAATGAAAGTGCTGTTTGGTATTGAGGAGCTCAGTGAGAGGTGCAATTAGTTCCCGCAATTGGGAATGAACTTGTGTACGTAGGCAACCATGCCTAGGAATGTCTGCACCTGGCCCACATCAGTGGGGGCGGCATGCTGGTGATTGCCTTGATTTTGGCAGGGTCAGGCTTTATCCCTTGGGCAGAGATGGTATGCCCAAGGAATAAGAGCTATCACTTGAGGAATTCACATTTGGAGGGCTTAGCCTCCAACTGGTTTTTCTGAAGGGTTTCAAGGACAGTACAGAGGTGTTAGAGGTGCATGGTTTGATCTTGACTGAAGAAAATAATGTTGTCAAGGTACACAGAAATACACGTCCCAATCAAGTTCTTAAATGCTTTGTTCATTAACATGGCAAAGGTGGAAGGCTTGTTGGTCATTCCAAAGTTTATGACCCAGAACTCAAACAACCTGTAGCATGTATGGAAGGCAGTTTTTGCCTCATCCCCTGGTGCAATGCTGACCTGGTTGTACCCTGCAGTGAGATCAATCTTGCTAAAGACCTTTGAACCCTCAAGCGTGTCAAACAGGTTGTCAATCAACAACAGGGGGTATTTGTTCTTAAAAGTCATCTCATTTAGGGTGCAGTAGTCTGTGACCAAGAAAAGGGACCTGTCCTTCTTGGTTACAAAAAAGACAGTAGCCCTGTATGGCAAAACAAGTGGTAGATGAAACCCTTATTGAGTGTGTCTACAAGGTGCTGGTGGAGGTCTCATCTTCTTTTGGTTTTAAGCAATAGAGGGGACGTGCTTTGGAAAGCAACCCTTGCAGTTGTACAGCATGTTGGATCTCTCAGGGAGAGGGTAGTTGATCCAGTTTTTCACTGAAAACATCTTCATACTCCTAGAGGAGCGTGACAAGTGCTGGTGGGGGCAGAGAAGTCAAGGAGGGGGACACAGGTGATTATGTGCAGATACCTTTGACTGAGCATTGATTGAAGTCTAGTTTCTCCCCTTGAAATCATATGAGCCTGTTTCTGTTATTCTCACAAACACAATATTGTGAAGCAACTTGTTATTTTGATGGGGTATATCTGGAAACCCACCCCATTTCTATTGAGGGTAATTACAGACATATCCTAGTCAATGTAGGGGCAATTGTGATGAAGCCAGTTAAGGTTGACAATGACATTGTGGCTGAACCCTGCCATGATTGTCCCAGAGAGCTTAACCTGGATGTTTCCCATCCTCACAGAGAAGGGTACTGTCTCATGGGTAATTGCTACTCTACAGAAGTCAGCCACTTGTACTGCCTTGAACCTACTTGGTACTTGGTCTAGTTGTTGAGAGTTGAGTGAACACCTGGTCAACCATAGTGTGATTGGCCCCAGTATCTACCAATAGTTTATGGGTGTTCCCACAGAAACAGAAGAGATAGGCCAATCAAGTTACTTTATTTGAGGAGTGGCTTTATTGGAGTATAGGTTTGTTGCTGTGGACCTGGAATACGTCAAGGGCTTCAACTTCATGCATGTTGTACTCACAGGGGCTCTTTGCAAGGAGGGATTGAGAGTGAGGGTCAATTAGGATTGTAGAGCCACTTGTAACTACAACCCCCAGGCTTTTCCCAGGATCTCAATTTATGCTAACTGGAGTTCCCCCTTGCAGGGACGCTTAGCCCCATTTTCCTGTTGGTAGGGCTGGCAGCAGCTTACTTGATTGTGGGCACTGCCAGGTTCAGAACAAGGTTGGGGTGGTGCGTCATTGGATCTGCGGAAGCCCATTGAAGCCTGGTTGTTGGCCTCCACAATGGCCTTGTAGCAGTTATTGATGGAGGTGCAGCAATCTACGGGAACCCATTTGCAGATATGGGGTTTAAACCCATTAATTATCAAGGTAAGGAGAATAGTGTTTCAATAAGTCACAGCTTCTGGGCAGCAGCAAGAGCTTGCTGCCAGGCAACAAGATATTCAGGAATGGACCCAGTCTGTTTAATAACCAGGAAGGGAGTTCCCACCAGGATGGGTGAAAATGTTTTACTGTAGCAGGACTTCACAGCATCCCAGAACAACACTAGGTAATCTCTATTTCCTGGCTGGCCCAGTTGGTGAACTAGACTGCAGCAGGCCCCATAAGGCGGTCTGAAGCAGTGGCAACCCACATGGGCTCAGGTACTTGTAGATACAGAGTAAAGTTTCTGTGAAGACAAGCCAACTGACGATGTCAGCTCCTTTGACACCTCCCACAAAGGATTCAAGCTGGAGGTTAAGCATGCGCTGAGAAAGGTTTAAATGGGGCAGGGTGACACTTGCATTGCGCTTCCTGAGGCGGAGTTAAATATACACCCTTGTAAGTACCAGTTGATTTTGATAGATGACATACCTGTCAGGGATGTCCCCCTCAGGGATTGGCAGGAAGATTTTTTAATGGGGAGTAGTCATACAGCCTGTACTCTGTCCTTTCTTGGGGGAACTTTTCTTTTAGGTAGGTTGTAAACCTACCGCTGCTACCACTGTTGCAACTGAACCAATGATAGTTCAGTATTTGATTGGTAAAGACAACAGTCCAATAGAAAGGACAAAAAATGAATAGAATAATATGTTGTTTATTATAGAATACTGTTATTAATATACTATATGGGGAAAGCCATCAGGCCACAAGGGAGTGGCATGGTGGCGTGTTCCATGTAAGGTTTGGAGCTAAGGAATAACTTGTGCAGGGATCAGCAGGTCATATTGGTAGCGCTTTTAATTAGGAGAAAGTGCCCACAGTTTGACATTGTCATCAGATTTGTTCATGTTTTTAGACACGTCAAGGGGCAACTCACCAAGAGCCCCCTGTGTATTGTAGAATACATTGGCAGGAAAGTCTGGAAACTTGGTTGCAACAATCCCTGCTCAAGTTATTTCTTGGCTTTGAACTTTACATGGAACCTGCCACTATGCCCCCCCCTGTGGCCCGGTGGCCTTTCCCATATGGTATATTAATCAAAATATTCTACAGTAAATAAAATCTTGTTCTATTCATTCTTGTCATTCTATTAGACTGTTGTCTTCCCCAAATCAAATACTGAACTTTCATTGGTTCATTTGCAACAACACCATCCATTATTTCTAAAAAAAGATAAAAAATTATTTTTTTTATTAATATTTTATGTATCTTCTTTGGCTGCTTTAGGGCCAGCTGCTTCTTCAGGCTGGGCCATTCTGGGAGCAAAAATCTATCCAGGCATCTCTTTGTTCTCCTTGTAAGACCTCTTGGAAAGCTAAAGATGTTCATACATCTTGAGGTTGTTGAACCAAGCAGTTGGCGCAGTGAGAGACTGAAATTTGAACTACAGCCCCTCAACTACAGTATTCTGAACAGTGTAATCCATTCAACTGTTTTCTTTTGACATTTAAGACATTTTGGTTTTTAAGATCTTATGTTGACATTGTTAATTTCTTGCCTGTGAGGACCTGTCAAGAACCCACTTAAAAGGGAATAAATTCCCAATCTTATGGGCAAGGCCCCCTAGATTCAGTCCTGCTGTTACAAACCTAATAGTAACTGTCACCATTTCCAAGTGACTAAACTGCCCTAGGAAGAAAAATCTCCCCTTTATAGAACTAACTCTTTCTAATAGATAATAACCAGCCAAATATACTAACAGATAGAAGTAATCTTGGGGCCTGACCAAGGAAACATCAGTGTTGGGAGGCAGAAGAGTAGTACAACCATAATTGAACTTTCTTCCCTGATGACCTGAGGGGTACTTGAACAATCCATGGGCAATTGATTCTTCTTGGTGAGACTCATCAGGTGAGGAAAATTTCCAATCAGTAGTGTGTGTAGGACCTTTTAATGTTAAGGCAAGAAGCGTAAATAAGGTTAGACACCAGAGCAGGAATAAAATTCCTTTCATGATTCTAGAGGTATGTCAAGATAAGTATAGATACAAGAAGATTGTGTTTGAAGAAAATAGTCTGTATTACTAGAACAATATTTTAAGTACCAAACATGGCTACTTAGAGACTTTTTTGAAAAGATGAATCAAATTAAGGGATCATTGGGCATAATAGGGTGAGAAACTTGGTTTTCTTAAGTGAAACTAAAAGAAGAGGATATTTGAGCAGGCATTCTTAACTTGATTGAAACTGAGTTTCCAAGACCAGATGAGAAAGAGAAAATAGAGGAGATAAAGTCCTATAGTGGCATTAATACTGGCAAACAGGAGGAGTTCTGAACTGTTGTTATTGTGGTTGGTTTTTGGAAGCCTTATGTTTAAGTGATTGTGTAAAAAGCAAAATAATTGAAAATGTAGCCAATCAAAGAGCAAGCAGTAAGTAATAATTCTGTTCCCTTTAACCATTTTAAGCTCTGAAGCGTAAACCAATTTAGTGAATTGAAAATAAAAGGTAAATCAAGTTTAAATTCAGTCTTTTAATTAGGGCTAGGTCTTTTCTCAAGGTTTTGAGTTTGATCCTTGTGTGGTTCAATACCAGTTTATTCCTTAATGTCTGATACATTAAAGTTGGTTGTTTGTTCTTCTATTTTAACACTTGTTTCATCCATGTGATTAATTTAGGCAGGGAAAAAATCCCCAAAAGGACCATAGTCTTCACTTTGGCTTTAATGTTTGATAAATTTCATTGATCTCAGCAATTCTGGAGTCAAGGTCCTTCAAAAGCTTTTCAAGTTCTCTATTTGCTTTCATAATAACCTTTACCTATAACTTTTTATATCTTTTACTCAAATAAACTCTGTATGATTCTGATCTTGTTGACCCTTTGTTTACTTTTTTCTATGTAACTACTATATAATTTTTTTACTCATTCTGTACAGTAGTTTTAAAAGCCATGACAACAACCAAAAATACTTCAGATTTAAACAAAATGATTTCAGATTTGAACAAAATCCAAGTTGTGCAAGATTCAGGATTCAATTAATTTATAAAACTTCAGTTAATAAATGAACTGTCAAACAAAAAAACAAAATTTCACTAGCCCATTATACAAAATTATATCAAACATCAAGCGGTGTAGTTCAAACCACAAACAAAATGAACTGACACAACAAGTGAGATGGATGGACGCCATCCTAGAGTATATTATAATCCAATCAGGATTCATATGAGGCAACAACATAAGGACTAAAATGGAACAAAATTTGAGCAATCTAGAAGCAAGATTCCACAAGCACAAAACAAAGTGAAGTCACACAAGATATGTAGTATGAGCAGCCTAAAATAGAAAAATAACAGTTTAACAGACAATCAACAGCTATCTAATTTAGGAACAGAGGCATTTTATTCATTTTCATGGATCCTGATTTGTATGGAATGGTTTTGAGAGCCTTCCAAATATGGACTTGAGATTACAATAAAAATAAATCATTAAATTTTAAAATTTCTACTTTTAGTGATTTTATCCTAGGTTTTTTTTCAATATGGTTTTCAATAGCAACATCTTCAACGGCTCCAGCAGCCAAGCCAGCTTCAATGGAGGTAAGGCTCAGAACGTGGAGGCACCCGTTTATAACCAAGCCTTTGAGGCAGGTAACAAGGAAGCTGACCTGTTACTGACCCCCGACTCATATGGCTTTGACTTGTTTGAGAGTCAAGTAGTGTCTAGCTCTGCCCCTGCTCCTGTACCTACCCCCACACAAGCTGCCTGTCAACCAACCAATCAGGATGGCAACCTTGATTTGGAACAACTTCCTGCCGCTAGCCAACCTGCCCCCCTACAGCCAATCAGGCTTCAGCTCCCATGGCCCAGAGCCTCAAACAACAAATCATCACCGCCCAAATTTTCCTGGAAATTGTGGTACTAAACCTACAGGGTCTTTTATGGGACCAGATTGCTGCCCAGTTGCAATTCACCTGAGCCACAATAATGCGGAAATTCAATAACTTAATGAATAAAGGGAATCTGATTGGGACAGCCAAGAAGCCAAAGAAGGCCCCCAAGTCCCAAATCAATGAGGCATACCCAATAATGCTTGACCTCCTCCAGTGGGACCCCAAGCTTCCCCTAACCCAGGTCCGCAAACAGCTTGCGCACCATAACATATGGGTCTCTGAGTGCATGGTGCAACTCTGGATGCACAGAAAGGTGGATTCCATACAGGTTCTTACCAATTTTGCCGGCAACCAATGGGATGGCGCTGAGAATTCCCTGTATGATCTAGACATCAAATCAACCCTGGTCCAATGCTTGACTAGTCTATCAGATGACATCATGTTTATCTCCTACTACAAGTTATTGATTGTGTTTGACAATTTCACTGAGCAAGGAAAAGCTGCTGCCAAGAATAGAAGGAAGAAGGTCAAGAAGGGGATGTTTATTGGTGCATTTCTGGATGTTTCAGCCAAGGGTTTTATCTACTATCAGAAAAACCTAGATTTCATTGATGGCTACTTGTACAGCCACATCCTTTGTGGATTACTCAACTCCTGGGATGGCTTGAATTCAAAGCATCAGGGTTTCTTGAGCCACCAGATGGAGGGTAGCTCCACTGCCCTTGAGGCCATCCAGCAACGCAGGCACCTGGCCTCTGTGTACCCAGCTGGCCATGAAGACATTTATATGGATGATGTCATCTTCTTTAACATTGGAGATACACTACGGGAGCGCCGCCCTGAGGCTTTCAATGACCTCTATCTTGGGGTCCTTGACCACAATTTTCTCTTTGGCTGCCAAATGGTGGCTGACTTGTTTGCCCAAATTGTCTTTCATGTGAACATGGGCAACCAATCACAGAAAGACAAGCGCCTTCCACCTCAGGACACTGCCACCTACCAGCCCATCCAGCCAATGACCAATGAGCAATACAACAAGTGTTATATGGCAGCCATCACGCAAAATCCTCCTGCCTCCACCCCCGCCACCAACACCCCTCACCTGCAAGCCCAACCCACCCAATCCCAGACCCCCCAGGCCAGCACTGCCTCTACGTCTTCCTTCCTGCGCTATTCTGCCTCCTAGGCATCACTCTCTCCTGCCCCAATAAACCCCCTGTTGCCAAACATTTTCTATTTATATTATCTTTATTTTGAATTTCAATTGTTCATGTTCTCTTTGTTTATAGTTGGTTTTATTCTTTATGTTCAGCTTATTTCTATAAAATCATATATTTACTATGCCATGTATCTAGATCCAGAACACAGTTATTTTTAGTACCCAAGCACAGCCCCTTGTGAAAATATTAACAACAATTTGGTGATCAGCCAAATTTAAATAAGAAAATTATATATTTATTGTGTTTAGAGAAGTTGTTGCTAATCCAAATTAAAAACCTTAATGATAACCTTATAAGCCAATCAGGAGCTGTGTGAGAAAGCAATTGTTGTGATATAAAGGGACATTCAATAATACTTTGATGTATGTGCACTAATTAATCTGATTGGCTGGTTGTTTTGCCATTGTGCACCATTACTTCTGTGGCAAAACAACCAGCTAATTATTTTAATTAGCGCACATGCATCAAAGAATTATTGAATGACCCTTTATGTCACAACAATTACTTTATCACTCAGCTCCTGATTAGCTTAAAGTTTATCATTAAGGCTTTGAGTTTGGATCACAGACAACTTTTCTAAGCACAATAAGAATATAGTTAAGTAGTGTAAAATAAACTAAACATCAAATTCATTATTATTTTGTTGCAAGGGGCTATTTTAAAAATTAAAATAAATGTGTTCTAGATTGAGATACATATCATAGTAAACATGTTTTATTATATAAAAATAAGCTAAACATATAGGGAAAAATAAAATAAAGGAACAAAGAGATAAATAAACAAACCAAATTCTGGATAAGAAAATGCACAAAAGAAATGTTTGGTGGCAGAGAGTTTATTTGGAGTAGGAAGAAGGATGTCTATGAGGCAGAATAATGCAGGAAAGAAGAGGTATATATGATGCTGGCTTGGGAGTGTAAATTTACTACCCCTTTAGCCTTGGATAGGACAATGTTTTCCTGCTGCACCAAGAAAAACTCTCAAATACCTGCTAAACCCCTGAATTTGCTAAAAAAATTAGCACACACAATTGACAAAAGATTTGTCTTAGCTTACCCCTCTTGGATGGTATCTGCTGACTCCCATATTTTTGTTCCAACTTGGGAAGAATCCCTGATCAATTTGGATTACTTTCTGGCTTGGTTCTGTCCCCATTTGAAGAAATTTCAGGGTAACCAATCAGAGTGCACTTCTGTCAAATCAACAAAATCCAATCCAGCTGAAGTTAATATCCCCCTCAAGCATTCCATAGGTGGCAGCCAATCAGTTGTCAAACCATATATTAATGGGAACCCCTCCAATTCTCCTGAAATATCCCTGCAAAATTTCTCTCCTGGCCAATTAGATTCACCAACTGGGTCAGGTGACCCTTCAAATTCTATTCTATTCCTCAAAGCAAGATAGGGGACTTTTGGTCCCCTGCTTTCTCATTATTATATAAAATTAAAGTTTGTAATGTTGTAACTGTTCTGTTTTAGAAGAGTTATAAGGGGGAAATTAATTGGAAACTAGATAATATTCTTTATTGGGAGATAGCTATTATATATTCATTGTGAATTATGGATAACAGGAACATGATTGCATTGATCACTTGGTTGGATGGTGAAGGGGGTGTCTTGATCCCAATAATGAGTCAAGCGCCAAATTGAGGTATCCACTGAAAGGGATCATCATCTGTTTATTTTATTGGATTTGGAATTTCTAGTTGACATCCTAGTCTGGCTCCAAGTGACTGGATAATCAGATTGTGGGTCACAAACCTGCTTAATCAGAACCTTGCTGGTAGGTCCAGTCTTCTGTTTTGACATCCCCCAGCTGAAGTTTGGCTTCCTCTGGGGGCAGGTCATCAGGGAGGTTGCCAGGAGCCCAGGCATTGTACTGGACTAGCTGCTGTTTGGTTGCTGGTAGGATAGGTTCTCATTGTTTTTGTTGTGCCTTACAGGGTCTTAGTTGGTCATGATGTAGGACTTTGTCTTGCTTGTGTTTGCCAAGACCTTGCACTAGGTAATTATTGCTTTTGTTTGCCTTTAAATGATAGTGGGGCCCACTTTTTGGGTTGTAACTTGATCTTGTCTGTGTTCATTACCCAGACCTTGTCACTGACTTTGTGTCTATTTTGGATGAGGACAAACATGTTTTGCAAAGGTTTCTCTTCCTTTTCCAACTGATCACTGTTGGTCTGTAGTACTTGAGGTTCTGAACAAGGGGGTACCTTGCTGGTAATTTCTAACTTTGGTCCCATGAGGGCTTGAATGATATTGGGTTGAGTGCCATAAACAAGCTCAAAGGGGCTTTTCCTGGTGGATCTGTTCACACAAATGCGGAATACAAGGGGTGCAGTTAGTAGCTGCTTATGCCAGTCCTCTGGTTTCCAGTAGCGAGCTTGGCAAGGGCCTGTACTAAGCTGCCTTTTAGCCTCTCAACTCATTCATTGGACTGAGAGTGGTATGATGTTGTCACTGTGATGGACACCATTCTTTGTGAGGTATAAATTGGTGTTTTTGGAGGTCAATTTCTTGCCCTCATCTGTGATCAGGAGTTCTGGCTTTCCAAAATTACTGATGATCTCCTTGCCTATGATGTGTCAAACGTCATTTCCTGCATGTGTCTTCATTGCCTGCACTACTAGCCAGAAAGTGATGAAGTTAATGGCAGTGATGATATACTTCTTGTCATTGTGTTTCTTGGGCATGGGCCCCACAATTTCAAGGGACCATACCTTGAAGGGTAACTGGGAACAAATGAGCAACACAGACTTAGGCAGAGTGTTGCTTTTTACAAACTTTTCACATACTTCACATTGGTTGAGAATTTCTTGAACGTCCCAATATAGAGTTGGCCACCATGCCTTGTGCTTGAGGAATTCATAAAGATTGCAGCTCTTGGTATGCCCTAAATCTCTATGATAGTGTAGAATGGTGTCAACTCTTTGGTGCGTGGGAATGTACAGGATGATGCTTCCATTGATCATCTTTTAGTGTAGTGTCCTGTATATGTCTTTGAAGAGGTGTTCATTTTTGATGACTGTTTCTTTAGTGATGTTGGTAATGCCTGAAGAGAAGCCTTTGTCTTTAGTTCAGAGTACCAGGAGGGGACAGTCTTGGTCTAGGCCATTTTCTCCTCTTGTGGCTCTGGCGTACAAGCAAGAGAGTGTGTCTGTCATGACAAGTTTGGGTCCTGGTTATATTAGACAATCATTTTAAACCTTTTGAGAAGCCCCATCCAGCGCGCCTGGCGCCTGGATAGGTTGGCTTGTGTTTTGAAATATATGAGGGACTTATGATCAGTTAGGGTGGTGAACTCCTCTCAACGCTCCAGGTAGCAGTGCCACTTGACAAGACAGTGTAAAATTGTCAGTAGCTCCTTATAGTGGATGGGATAGCAGCATTTGCCATATGTTGGTTTGCGCAACTCATAGGATACAGGTGAGAAGTTGTCATTGGTGTTCTTGATTCTTAGTACTCCCCCAATGAATGTGTCTGAGGCGTCTGTTTCCATTTGATACTCTCTGTATTGCTTAGGGTACTGTAGGATGGGAGCAGTTGTGAGTTTCTCCTTTAGGCACTGGAAAAAAAGTTCACGTTAAAGGGGTCCATACAAACTTGGACTTGGCGCCAGTTATGGCCAACAAGGGTGCTGTCAAGACACCACAGTCAGGGATAAATCTTTGTACATAGGCAACCATCCCTAGGAATGTACAGAGTTCTGACTTGTCCTTTGGTGGTGGCATCTTTAGAAACTATGTGTCCCAGGAAAGATAACTATTTGCAGAAGAACTGACACTTGGAGGGTCTGGCCAGCAATCTATGTTGTGCCAGGGTGATAAAGACTGCCTTCAAATCCTTATGGTGTTGTTCAACCAAGAGGCTGTACAAAATTATGCATTCTAAGTATACCAGTGCATGTTTGTTAATGTGGGATGTGAATACCTTGTTCATTAAAGTGACAAAGGTTAATGGCACATGTAAGGTCTTGCCCATAATGGTGCAAGGTTATAGACTAGAGTGTGCAAGGCATTAGGATTCAATTTTAAAAGATATAAGAATGTAGGAACTGTCTGTAAGATAATCTTACAGAAACCTGCTAAAAACCTATATTGTGTCACAAATGGAGTAATAGAGTGTAAGAACCCTAAGCAAAGAAGATAAAATAAAGTGTTCAATAGTGAACAATTTGTAACTAAGGGAATGTCAATATTAGGATATTATCCATCAGAAAATTGATACATATAACTATTGAAAGATTCCTTAAGGGAAAATAATGGATACAACAAGCCTAAGGCTTGTTGTTTTACAAGTTCCATTTGGATTAAAGAAAAAGATAAACTAAGAAAATGAATAAAAAACAAAATTCTTAAAATTACAAATCTGAAGTTAAAAATTGTAAAAGGGTGAAGGGAAGAAATCACTTAGAATTTTGGCTTAAAGCCTACTCTTCAAAAGCTCTTTATTTATAGAGGAAAAGCCTTTTCTGTTGATAATTGATAGGCAGGAAGGAAGCAGCCAAGAAGAGGAGAAACTGGAGAAGTTTGGAGTACCAGAAACAAAAAAAGGGGAAACAGAAGCCAGTGTTGTAAGCAGATCAGCAACGTAAAACTGGGGGAGCGGCAATGACGCAAGCAGGAGTTTTGAAAGGTAAGTGATAGTGAAAATATTCTAACTTTAAAGTAGAAATATATATATAAAAGTAATAGCGGGTAACAGAGCAAACAAAGACAACAACAATTAAAACGCAAATAGCATCAAAAACAAGGTAATAAACTTAAAATACTTAAATATTAACTTTTAATTCAAATTTTCAAATATTAAAATATTGAAAGATCAAAACCAAGAAAAAATACAAAATATGATGACTTTAAAATGCCTGCCCTTTGGGGCAGGGCATGACAGCACATTTTTCATTCCAAAGTTGATTAAAACACACTTGTACAAGACTTACTTGGTACAAAAGGCTGTCTTGGGTATGTCTTCTTATTTGATGTAAATTTGGTTGCAGCCTGTGGTCAAATCAGTCATCAGAGAAGACAGTTATCTGCCCAAGGCATTAAAGATATTGTCATTGAGTGGAAGCAGGTAACAATTCTTAATGGTAACTTTGTTTAGGGATTGATAATTCTTAACAAGTTGAAGGGTTCTATCCTTCTTTACCATAAAGAATAAAGTGGCACCAAAAGAAGACTGTGAGGGGCAGATAAGTCCTTTTTCCAATGCTTCTTAGAGGTAAGCGCGCAATGTGTCATCCTCATTTGGGGTAAGGCGGTAGATGGGTTGTGCTTGGGTACAGCTCCCTTGAGTTGGATGAAGTGATGTATGTGTTTTTCTGGTATAAACCCTGGTAGAGCCTCTTTGAAGATTTCTGGATGGTGGGCCACAATTTCACAATCCTGAGGTGTGGTGGTGTCTTGGTGGTCCTTGAAGTGTATAATCTTGTACTGGCAGGAGTCCCATTCAATTGCCTTGAGGTTCTATTTTTTATTGAGAGTTTCTGTAATACGCACAAAGACATGATTGTATAGGAGTTGGTCCACAGAGTCAGGGTAGATCTGATGGTTGACTCCTTCACAATTGATGATCAATACTGAGGTGACACAGTCTACGTGGGGATTGTTCTTTTGCAGCCAGTCCAGTCCAAGTACAATGTTGAATTTAGAGAAGTTAATGACAGGTCCCTGAATGATGGAGTGTAGATTTTCCAGTGTAATAAAAAGGGCAGTATCTTGTATCACAGCAATATGATTTTCATCAGCTAAAACAATGTTCTTAATCCGCAAAGGATTAGTGGCTAGCTTGAACTTGTCCACAAAGTTGCTATTGACAAGTATGCAATCTGCGCCTGAGTCCAGGAGTGCTGAGACAGTGTAACTACAAAAGCAGAAATGATAGAATATCAGTTTATTGAAATGTCTGGTGATGGTTTAAAGTACTGGATCTTCCAAGGGCACCTAGATCATTGGGAACTGATCCACGTCCTTGGGTTGGTACTCATCATTGGGAAAGTCAGGAGTTGTGCAGGGAGAGCTTGACTTGCTTAATGCTCTCTTTGGGCTTTTCCCTCATCCTGATTGTCTTGGGTGATGGTGACTTGGAAGTGGATAATATTTTACTTTTCATTGTTCCTGTTGCTGTGACCATTCAAGCCAGAGAGTTTATGGTTTAATTTATTTCTGTTATTATTGTTCCAAAGCAGAGGGCAGTTGGAGCGTCCAAATGGGTGAGAGTCATTGGATCTTTCTCTCTTTCCAGTCTATGCCTTGTGGAGGGTGTTGGACGTTTGTTCTGCTTTTTCTGGCTCACGGTACAGGCTCTGTAAGTTGATCACTTAGTCCAGGTTGATATGCCTCATCATGTGCAACTTGATTGCCTTGTAGTACATGAGATGTGTAGCTGGGGTGTCAAAGGACATGTCTGAGAGGACACATAGGCAGAGCTCCTTGTATTCCTGAGTGAGCTCCTTTACTGTGCCTGTCTTGGTGATGTTATTTACTTGGTATATGATCATGGGGGTGGTGTCCTTCAGCACAAACCTTGCTAAGGAGTCCTGCTTGAAGGTGTCCAAGTCCTTCTTGACATTATCCTTGTGACACTTGTTGCACCAGGTGCCTGTGTTGTGTGTAAGTCAAATGGATATCTCTGCAATCCAGAAGCGTTGTGGGCATTCCATTTGGGCTAGTTTACTCTGGAAGGATTGAATCCATGCTATGGTGTTGTTGTCATTGGCTCCAGCAAATGGTTCCAAGGTATCACTTCAAAGTTGTTGGGCTATATGAGCTGGCATGATACTTTCATCTGTTGCTTGAGGAGCGGCGGCAGGTGCTTAGAAGAGCCCCTGTGCCAACAAGGCGTTGAAGGCTGAGAGCAGGATTAACGTGTCCTGGTAGAGGGCAAACCCATCAGGTATCTTGGAACCAGGGGTGTATGGTTTCCAGTCTACGGGGAGGCCAGACATGATTCTATTGAGGATTTGTCAACTGCAGCAAGTACGGCAATATGAGGAATTTTGGGGAATAAAGTAGGATGGAATACCTACTTCTGCTACCAATGTTGTAACTGTGCTGTTTAGCAGAGTTACAAGGGGAAAATATTTAGAAACTAGAAAATAATCTTTATTGGGAGATAGTTATTATATAGTCATTGTGAATCATGGATAACAGGAACATGATTGTGTTGATCACTTGGTTGGATGATGAAGGAGGTGGCTTGATCCTGGTAATGAGTCAAGCGCCAAATTGAGGTATCCACTGAAAGGGATCATCATCTGTTCATGTTGTTGGATTTGGAAATTTGAGTTGACTTCTTAGTTTGGCTACGGGTTGCAGGTTACAAACATGCTTAATTGGAACCTTGTTGGTAGGTCAAGTATGCTGTTTTGACAGGAATTTATCCTAATAATTTTCTTTTCTTGGACTCCTTCTAGAGTCCTTCTCTATTAAAAATTATTGGTCAAACTTTCTTACTCACTTATCTGTATCCCTCTTCTGTGGTCTGCTGGGTTTACAGTGCTTCAGAGTTTATATTAACATCAGTGCTAAGCTTTACGCTATACACTTTTAAAACCCTGGTTTAAGCCTGGTTAGTTAGAATCAAAAGTTTTATATTTACCTATTATAATTTTGGAAATCTTTCAGCTTTTGCTTCACTTCAAACTCAAAGTCCTTACACTTGACGTAAAGATCACCTACTGGATTTTACTATTAAATAAGGCTTCCAGGTGCTCTCCTTTGACACTCATTAATCAGAAAAGTCTCTCTGTTCTTCTGGTTGTCTCTATTTATCTCTGGAAAGTCTATAGACCTCTTAATTTTATTGTTACTATCCAAAAATGTTGGTTTTAACTTTTAAGTTTATGGCCTTTACTTTGTCTCCAGTTCTTCTCCTCATTTGGACTACTTCTCCAGACCTCTGGGGACAAATTTCCTCCTCAGTGCACCAAGTGGGCAACAACTTCTCTCACTTTCTACATCTCATAGAAGATATTCTTGGCAGGGCACAGGATCTCCTTATCTCTAGTGAGTACTTGGTGAAAAGCTTCACTTGTGACAATTTGGACCTGTTCCTTCCCAAACCCCTTGCTGAGAATCACACAGAGAGGACCCCCTTGTATTTGCGCCTCCTGTAGATGACCCTCATCCCACACCCCAGATTACACATGTGCCCCAGGGATACAGCACTCAGTGTACTGCATGGCTGCTTTCAGGAATGGCCCTGATGGGATTTTACTCCTACTTCCTGCAACTGTCCCCCATGTCCTCTCTCTGGATGCCCGTTTGAGCGGCCATCCCAGTGTTGCACTGGATGGCATCCTGGTGGATCCTTCCCCCAGGATGGGAGCCAAAATTAGTTAGTTTAGCCCTCCTCTCTCACAGGGAGGTCTGGGCCTGGTTTTAAGTGAAGGGCTGAAGTAGGGAGGAGATTGGGGATGAACTGAGTGAATTTTTCTTAAAGGGTGACAGATATAGCCCATTATATTCCTTGTCTGTCATTTATTTGATTGGCTGGCAGAAAGCTGTGGCCCAGGGGCAAGTACCTGTCCTTTTGTTATTAGATGCCCTTATTCACACAGAAAGCTATCTGGGCAAACAAGCCAGCCAACATCAGCCAACCAAAGGGAGAATTGTAGTCTTGTGCGCCACAACATAGATCATTGAAGGCTTGTGGGTGCTGCTCCTGGAAAAAATCCCCAATATTAAAAAACATGAAATCACCTAGATGGATGTCTGTGTGACCGGCTAAGTAAATCAAGGCTTGATGCCCACGCTCTTGAATTTTCTTGATGGCCTTAGAATTACTTTCCATATGGTGGCTCAAGAAACCCCAATAGGAGGAATATAAGCTGTCCCGGGAGTCAAGTAATCCACCAAGAATCAATTTATAATTGTAAAACTGGCATAATCAGGTTTTATTCAATGATAGACAGAGCCCTTGGGCAAAACAGCCAGGAATGCACCAATGAAAGCCCCCTTTTTGACCTTCTGACTTCCACTTGTCTCATTGGCTTTCCTTTGTTCCCAAAAATTGTCAAACAGTAGAAAATTTGTGGTATGAGATGAACATGTCATCATTGGATAGAATTTTCAAGCATCAGGTGATAGTGGATACAGTAGCAGGGGCATACAGGAAATTCTTGCTGAATTCTATTGGCCCCAGTTGAAATTGGTCAAAACTGAGGAGAGGCCACTTTATCATGCATCCAGAGCTGCACCATGCAGACCAATACACATATGCCATGGTGTGAAAGCTGGTTCTGGACTTGAGCCAGAGGAAGCTTAGGGTCCCACTGCAGGTGATCAAGCATAATAGGATATGCCTTGCTGATCTGAGACACAGGTGCCTTCTTCTGCTTATTGACCATCCCAATCAGGTTCCCCTTGTTCATAAAGTCATTCAATTTATATACCTCAGTGGCTTGGGAAAGCTTAAATTGGTCAGAAATTTGGTCCCAGGTTAGGTTTTCTGGTTGAGGGCCACAATTCCCTGGAGAATTTGTGTGGTAGTAATTTGACGCTTAGGCCGCTGGGCCACAGGCGCCATAGCCTGATTGGCTGATGTGAGAGCCAGTTGGCTATTCAAAGGCGGTTGTTACAAACCAGGTCTATCAATCTGGTTAGCTTGTTGGCTGATGCCTTGTGCAGGGTTAGGAAAGAGGGCTTGAGCAGAGATATACTCTTGGTGACTATCAACCTAGTCAAACCCATATGGGTCAAGAGTCATGTACAGGTCGGCTTCCTTGTTACCCACATCAAAGATCTGGGTGTAAATAGGGGCCTCCATGTGGTGAGCCACACCTCCTCTGAAATTGTCTTGGCTGCTGCCTTGTTCACTTAGGCTTTCAAAAATGTTATTGATATAAAGAACATTGTAAAATAAACTAAGCAAAAAATCACTAAAAGTATTAGTTATAAGTTTTATGGTATGATTTTTATTGTAATCACAAGTCCATATTTGGAAAGTTCTCAGAACCATTTTACACAAATCAGGAGCCATGAAAATGAATAAAGCGCCTCTGTTCCTAATTTTGATAGCTGTTGATTGACTTTTAAACAGTTAGTTTTCTATTTTAGGCTGCTCATACTACATGTCAGGATTTTGGAATAATATGATAGACTTGACCATCATTCTTCTGAATCATTGGCTCCCAACAACCAGTTGCCACTTAGCTGTCAAGCTTAATGAATTATCAGTGTGATCCCATTGATAGGTTTGGGTAATTAGAATATTGATAGTTACTCCAAAGCTTGAGAATGATCCATTGCTGGACTTTCTATCAGTTCACACATTATCCAATAAGCTTGATGGTTCAAGAATATGCTTGAAGGAGGCGCCTCTGCCAAACATTTGAGTGTCAGGGCTGAAACCTAGCATTTATCAATATTGAAGATTGTTTAAACTGGTAATGCGAGATGTGAATAACTCATTGATAGGGTAATCAATACTCAAATCTGCATGAACAGTAAACAAGATACTGCCAGAACCATGTTATACATGAATGAGGTCCAGTAATTAATTGAAGACTCATGCCAGCACAACATGGCTGCCTAGCTCTGGGGGCTGAGATGGACAGTCTGGCAAATAGAGGACTGGTCAATAAGAGTTAGAAGCGTCAGATAATAATCTGGCAAGAGGGCTTATCTACTCTATATAAGGTGCTCTCCTAATTAGAGATTGAGCAGAATAATCACCCCTTATAGATAGAGAATACCTATCTCTATCATCATATCACTACTAGCCGCCACCTAGTAGTCAGAAAACATCCAAGTAGAGCGTGCTGCCCTCTACTTGCAGACTAGTGAAATTCTCCTACAGACTGACAGGAACCCGCCAGACTGTGGCCTTATGTAGACCCAACTGGTAGCCTATGTTGTTGCATACAACCAACTATCAACACAATCTAATATGACAAACAATAATAAAGAAAAAAACATTCAAGACACAAGTTTTTGACACTACACATCTTATGATATCATTTTGTTTCAGGCCTGTGAAAATTTGCTTCTAGGTTGCTTTATTTTTGTTTCATTTTAGCCCTTCTGTTGATGCCTCATCTAAATCCTGATAGGATTATAATAAATTCAGGCACAACCCCAATCTATTTCACTTGCTGTACCAAGCTATTTTCTTTATAGTTTGGACTATGTTTTTTATGCTTGATATAATTCTGTATTTTGTGCTAGTATTATTGCGTTTCTTATTTGGCCTTTTGCCAGATCATCAAAAATATTAAAATTATTTGCAGTCTGGGACTCACCCAACCTGGACCTTTGCTTAAATATGAGTCCGTTCCAGTTAATGCTGAGTTGTTTTTGCTTAGTGCAGTAGCTGTGAAAACTAGTGTACTGTTTGTTGTGATATCTTTGATTGTTCCTCTTGGGAAATCATTTCCCTGGGAAAAAACTTGATCCCAGAGTAAAGGGTGGCACTAACGTCACATCCAGGTATTATACTCAGATCAGACATTCGAGTCTTATGAGGAAATTATTAAGACAAATCCCATGACGACCATGATTTACCTGTACAATGTGTGGCTTATCATGATACTATAAATCCTTTCTCTTCTTTATTGAATAAAGTATTGTTATCTTCTTTAATTTCTCCTTTATTTATGTTAAATACTTCTCAGTGTTATATGCTTGGCATATTTAATAAATATTAAAGCATCTCAAGTTTATTTGAAAAGGTTCAACAAATAATTTGTATCATGCTTTTAGGGTTATATATCTTTTAATATATGAAAATTTATTAGTAAATTGTTATCTTGAATACATTCATTGGATTCAAAATTAAAAGTTACATATAGGATGTAACATTTTAAAGGTTTTTTTTAGCAATATTTTTAAAAAAATAGCTCAGGTTTATACCCAAGCCTTTAAAAATACGCTTTAAAAATGTGATTTTTCACTTAAAATTGATTTATAGGGCCCCTGACACCCACCCGAAAATGGGGGTAGCCAGGTGCCATCTGATTGGCTTGGTGTTTGGTAATTTGATTCGTTATGAATCGAATTACAAATGCACCAAACCGACCAGCGCCGTAAATTAATTTCAGCATTGAATTCGACTTATTTGGTCTGATTGGATTCCAAGCGGTCCCTGAAATAAAATTTTCCACCGAAAAACTTTCAGTGTATGGTGTGACTCTTATGAAACGACTATTTAAACCCAGCTATCAAGCCTAGTGACCACGATATACGCGATGGGAGGAAACATAATAGATCTAGATCCCCCAAAAGTTGATAAAGGATTGGATTTTGCTGAACTGACGCCAGCACCTTCCTACTCTGGGCTCGATCTGCGCAGAGTTGGGTTTGGGTTTGAAGCCGTCCAGGATAAGCCTCGACAGGCTTCCTCAGACCCTCGAAATGGGTTCAACCAGATCAGCTCTTTGGTAAGAGTCACGGATAGCCTTGGGTATTTCTTTGTAGAGTTCCTGCTAGACTAAGAGTTTTTGGGTTTTACTTGTAGTGATAGGGGGTCTAAAACAGAAAGCTGAATCAAATTTTGCATTTGACTTTTCGATATAGAAAAAGCAAGCTACGCAGCTACATTTGAAAATTTTTATTCAGGTATAATTTAACCTGCATTTAGAGAATTTCTTTTTTGTTTTCAAACCTCCAAGTGCATAACTTATTTGCTTTTATAATTAATTGGAAAGTTTGGTTCATTAAAAAAAGTCCAAAGGCTTGAGCTTCTGGAAATTCAAATCGGTTTGAATACCACACCATACTATTCCACATTTAATTTTATATTTTTTAGGTGACACAGGATTCTCTTACCATAGCTCTCGATGTAGGCAGCTTGATGACTGCATGTGATCTCGAGAACAAAGAATGGGAGGGCCAGAGTCCTATGGTAGCCTGCATTGACGCTATCCTCGGGCTTGCCAAAACTAAACTGAATTATTTCCCAGAAGATGAATTCTCACTACTGCTTTACAACACCGTAAGTAAAGGCAATATCACTTTATAATGGATGGCTTTGTTTTAGTCGCAAACAGAAAAATCCCTTTGGGATAAAAAATGTATTTCTTTTCCACCCACTTAAGCCTGTATCCCTTGAAACCATTTCCGACTTAGCCAAGCTTAAAGGTTTGCTGGGTTTTTAAAGCATGGCTGATGTTTTAGTTGCTGGAAGCTTTTCAAAGCTCGTTGGATCAGAAAGCCCTGGCAGTGTGTCAATCAACGACTTGCTCAGCTGTGCAACTCAAATATATACTCCGCCTTATTCTTCAAAAAGAATGTACCGATTTTGGGTGCTTCAAGCTAGTGGAGGGGAAATCGATCCTGCGCTCTCAAGCGAAGATCTGACGGAAAAGCTCAAGCTTCTGGCCACCCGCCGAGTTCTTGTACAAGGCTTTGAAGTGGCAGGGGGGTAAGCGAAGGAACCACGCCCCTGACTTTATTGGCAGTACCATTCATTGTTGAATCACGACTAAATTATACAGAAAATAGCAAAGGAGGTTTATGGCAATCCAGAAGGAAACATACATCCTACCCTCAATCTTTCAAAGGCAGTGGATAAAGTTCAAGGGATGTCCTGGGGGGATGTGATGCATTCAAATACAGCAGACGTACTCCGCAAACAGTTGGTTCGACGGGCAAGATGTCCTATTCCCAAATATCCCAACATCCCGATGGAAGTTGCGCCAGGCTTGCAAATAGGCGTTGCCATGTAAATCACGTGCATTGATTTCTAAAACGTAGCTACCGGCTTTATGAACGACGAAAGGTGCCTGGCGCAACCAACCAGTATGAATCAGCGAAAGATGAGGGGCAGGGAGATGAGGAGGGCGAAGAAAAACAGGAAACCTCTTCAACTGGCTGCCGTGCTGTTGAATATGGCGGTGTATACGTCCACCTGACAGCAAGCGAAATAGCTCAAGCAAGGGAGGTTGGTGCTCCAGGTCAGCTGATTGTAATTCCTGGCTGACTCTTCTAGGGCTTAAGTTGTTGGGATTCAGACCCCAATCGGACTTCCGTGCCATCTATCATCTGCTACCCAACTATTTGCTTTATCCCAATGAAAAAGTACGTGCTTGTTTGGTTGAGCTAACACGCAGGCGGTTCCAGGTAGCCTGTCTCTATTCAAGGCGCTGCTTGTTAAGATGGCGACATTGAAAGTGGGTGCGGTGGCGTGGTATACAGGCCCCCGCCGCATTACGCCAGTACTAGTTGTCCTTTTGCCTCAGGTAAGCGTGCCTCTTTCTTATCTAACATTGAAGCTTGAAATGGTGGATGACGCTGGCCAGGTATCTCCGTCTTGCTGGACAATGTCGATCCTCCCTTCTTCCGAAGAGATTCGTCATATCAATCCTCTGCCTGCTCTTCCAGGTAAGCCTCTTGTTTAAACGTCTTACCAGAAAGCACAAGCTGACGAAGCGATGGTACAAAAGATAATTTCTGTGATTGAACAGATGCCCTTCCCCAACGAATTTGGCTTCGATCCTCTCAATTTCAACAACCCAGGTTTGATCCTTGATTAACTGCCACTCACTCTTGTAGCTCACTCTCTTCACTTCTATCGCCTAAATGCATTTGCATCAAACTCACCCTTCCAACCTCATCAGGCTGCACGTGAAGACTGGGCTCAGCTGACACCTGTTCCTACAGTAACTCTAATCTTGGCTAATTGATTGAATTTTAGCAATGCAAGCAATTGCTTCAAGAAATTGAAAAGGATCTGGCCCCTAAGCCCGTGCTAAAAGATAAAAAGGGCCCACCCAAAAAACCCCGCAAAGTAAGCACTTTAAAGATTTAACTAACTTTTTAGTCGTAAGAGAGCTACACCTCAATTGGCTTATAGACAAGGCCCTGCTAGCTGAGTATGTTGGCTCCAACCTTGAGTTTTCTAAAAAATAAACTAGAAAATATTAGCAGGTATTGTATTTTATCCTCGGATTGGCGGGCCAAGTGAATCCCTGATGCAATAAGCTTTAGCTGTCTTGAATCGAAAATGGCTTATACAAAGATAACTTATCAGCTTAATTTTGTATTTCTAATGATTCATCAAAAAGGAAATGTCAAAAGCGCGCTGGGACATGGATCTCAGAAAGAAATAGTCTATATAAGCTCAAGATAGTATTTGTTGCAGAGTGATAGATGATGTGATGACTTAGAATCAGAAGGACCGTAATAAGGTAGCATTAGTGATCCCAGTGTCGCAACATCTTTGATTACTCCCTCATGTGAAAGCAATTCTCCAAGTGATTCCCTTCTAATCATTACTATAAATTCAGAACCTAAACATAAAAATGTGGGATTGTCAAATCCTTGGTCCAAATTTCGAATCACTTTTGCAGGATAGCCCTTTTTTAATTAAATTGATTTCTTTGTATTTTTATTTGAATTTTTAAAAATCTGGGAACTCATTGACACTTTGCAAAGTTCAAGTCAAACTGCATATTTCCAATGGACAAAATGAATTAACTCAAATCAGATTTGAAGCGTTCAAATCCATCAACCATTTTCATTGAGTTTACTATGTTTTTTGGAATTTCAGGATTGTCAAATCCAAGAACCAAATTTCAAATCACTTTTGAATGCCACTAGTAAACTCAGTTATTAATTGCGGGAACTGGAATCCAAATTGAATGTACAGTAAGAAACTAGGAACAATCAACCCAAATCAAGAAGCTCCACTCTGGATAAAATCAAATGAAAAATCCAATCTCAACAACCATGTTTAGACATGAAATTAAGTGAAATGTAAAATTGTCTAAACTGGAAATGATGCAATATTCTGCACTCTAAATCACTAATATAGCAACTGCAAACCCTATAATGGTATATGAGCCACTCTCCTGATGACGCAGAAATTTTTAAAAGTTTTCTGGCCCCCGGCGTAGCCAGGGGCCAACAAACCTTCTTTTCAAGGAAGAAGGAGAGGTGGGAAAGAAAAAACTTCAAAGTGAAACATCACTGGACTACTACAAATGTGTCAATGGATTGCTATTAAGGATGCTTGATTACAGTTGATTTTAGAAAATGCTAATAATAAAATAGAACTATACATTACAATCTATTTTTATCAAGTTACCTTTTCCTTGGTGTATTGATAGTTCATTTGCTGTTGATAATATGCTTTCATTTAATTGGATAGTTTCACCTCCAGTTGCCTTCACAATAGGAAGTCAAGTTGCCTCTGCGGCCACAGCTGGTCTCGCGGAGGCGACTTGATTTCCTATTGCCAAGACAACTGGAGGTGAAACTATCCAATTAAATGAAAGCACATTATCAACCGCAAATGAACTATCAATACACCAAGGAAAAGACAACTTGATAAAAATAGATTGTAATATAGAATTCTATTTTATCATTAGCATTTTCTGAAATCAACTGAATCAAACATCTAAATTTTAACCGTCCTAAAATGGAATAGGGTGATTTTTGAGAATGCCTATGATCCCTAAAATAATTAGCACAAATCCACTCTAGATCCTTTGACTTCCTGTTTGAGATGCCAGTAAATTATATTTATTTCAAATTCACCTCATTTTTATTTGAAATCTGGTTCTTGGATTTGACAATCCTGCAATTTTAGATTCATTACTTTTTACATACTGTCTATGATTTGTTAGACATACAGGAAATCTCAAATCATACATTAGAATCCTGCATTTCTGATTCATGTATCCCGCATTTGCTTGTTGTGTTTTGTTGTTAGTTAGTTGAGTTATCTGCTCAAGGGATTCAAAATTTGCCAATTTAAATAAATCAAAAAAGCCAAATTAAATAGTTGATTTTATTATTATTTTAATTATCACTCAGCTGAGTTGCTTGCAAAAGTGATTTGGAATTTGGATCAAGGATTTGACAATCCCACATTCTTACGTCTAGGTGCTGAATTTACAGTGAGTTGGTGGCACTCTTATTGATTGCCCATCTAATACAGGGATCAACCCTTTCAAGTCCTAAGCAGAACACTACTTGGACAAGCCTCATGACTGCTATGACGTACATGGACAGCATGTGGTTCCTCATGATACTATATAATACTCTAAACTCATATCAATAAAGTATCATTCTTCTCTTAATTTCCCTTTTATCTTGTTTCATATACTTCCAAGAAGCATATAATCAACAGTGGCAGTATAGGTAGGTTATCCACACCTATGCAACTTAAAGGAAAAATTCCTCCAAAGAAAAAGACCCAGAAGATGGCACTCCTCAGCAGCTGGAGAAGATATGAAGAAGGTCAGGAAATTCCCACAGGATATACTGTCTTCAACAATATCCTCATACCAACCAGTCAGTACAACTTTCTCAGCACACAAGGAGTCCTGAACCCGCCTCCAAGCCCAGACATACCCAAAATACCCAACATTGTATTTCAATGTCTTTTTTCAGCAGAAACTGGTATGTTCTTAGGACTACATTTTGAAAACGCCCACCTCTGGATTCAAAGCACCCAAAATAAGTTTGCACAAGTGGGCTACCCCCAAAGACTCTGGGAAAGTGAAATTGCCTTACAGGTTACTGGGGCTGCCTCCTGTTTTGTGAGTGAGTGGTTCAACCAACACCTTAATCACAATGAATACTGGGACATGTTCAAAAATGCTTTCTTAGAAAAGTTTGCCATCAAAGACTCAGACGTTGTGATCATGACTGATCTCAGAACCTTCAAGATGACAGAAACCATTAATATTACATTACAGCATACAAAGACATACATGATTGAGCTCCTGAAACCATCAACTTTGATGATACTGGACCACACTTGGACTTCTAAAATGGTCTCCTCACACACATAAGTTGTCAGCTTGATATGAGCAGCTGCAAAAACCTCCAGGATGTATTATTGGAAGGAAAACAAGCTTCTCAGAAATCTGATAACCTGCATGCAACCAACAAGCAGAAAGAGAGCCCTCCAGCCAAGAAGGATATTTGACCCAACAAACAAACCAACTGAGTCAACAACCCTCACCCTTAAGGCAGAAATTTTACAACTCAGGTGAACCAGATAAGTACTGACAACACACCCAAAGAAGGAAAAGCTTAGGGGAGTGCTTAGGCAAGCTGCCCCCCCACTTTACAAGACTTGTACAGGGTCCAAGACGTGGATTCAATCACCATGATCCAAGTACCCTCCAGCAATCCCATACTTTTTGCTGCCCAAACTGGAAATAAACTCCTCACTTATCTTTTCTGTTATTTCAGATATCAAGGCACAGAACTATTTGATACTGGAGCAGACCAATCCCTTATTTACAAAAAATCCACACCCTTATGAAACTACCTACAGTCAAGAGCAACATCAAGAGAGCTATCATGACATACAACTAGGGCTGCGGCATCCCACCCCCTGGACAAAGATATTTTTTCCGGTATTCTGGAAGATCAGATTTAAAATCAGGCTTAAATAAAACATATATTTACTTCCATATTTTCAGAAACTTTGGACAGAATACAGGTTTTGTCTGGGGGTGGGACGCCGCAGCCCTACATACAACCAAAGCACCCCAGTCACTAAAGAAGCAAAGACTTTTCAGGAACAAATAGGGGACATACAAACCACCCTTAGCGGCCTCATCATTCTGATACCCAAATAAGATGTGGTACTTGGTTTAGATCGGATGAGAAAGACAAGGCTTCACATTGACAGGAATAGTGCTACCCTTGCCATACAGCAAGGAGAAGTACATCACCATGTTATCCAACTCATCTTGACACCCTCATGAGAGACCATGTGTTTGTAAATATTTTCAAAACTGAAGAGGAAAAGGACGCTAATAAGATTGACTGAAATACCTGCACATAAAATATTGCCCATTTCAAACATTTGCAAGTCTCACTCAAACATAACTCAATACGTCAACAACTTGTCCAAGAGTTTTCTTCATTATTCCAGGAGAAACTGACAGGCCTACCACCTGACAGGTATCCAACACAAAATTAATTTTAAAGGAGGTGTACCAAAAGCATAACCTATCTACCGTCTCACAACACAAGAGGACAACACCCTAAAAGCTTACCTTGATGAAGCCCTAGAAAAGCGGCTCATAAGACCCTCTAAATCTCCTTTTGGCATGAATGTCTTTTTTGTAGCAAAGAAAGAAGGAAGACTCCACCTGATCACAGACTACAGAGCGCTCAAAAAGGTCACAATTAAAAACATGTATCCTCTGTCCCTGATTGACAACCTCTTTGAAGCTCTAGGGGGTCACAGCTCTTCACTAAAATCAATTTAACAGCAGGATACCATCAAATTCCTGTTAAACCAGAAGAAATCCCCAAAACAGCATTTTCCAACTAAATACAGCTCTTTTGAATGTGTTATCCTCAATTTTGGCATGGCAAATGCCCCAAGTACCTTTGTAACTTTTATGAACAAAGTGTTCAAAGACCACATCAGAAAAAGGGCCATAGTCTATCTTGACAAGATGATCATCTACAGCCAGCTAAGGAACAGGATTAGAAAACTTCTGCCTGGTCCTCCACACCCTTCAAGATAACCAACTCATAGCAAAGCCCTCAAAAGGCGACTTCTTTTCAACAGAGCTCCAATTTTATGACACATTATTAGCATATAGGGTCCAAACTGGACCCAGAGAAGTTAAGAGCTATAAAAAACATGACAGTACCGCATAACAAGAGTGAAATATAAATATTATTGGAAATTGTTGCCTATTTCATGATGTTCATCCCAGATTATGTAGCCCTAACTGCCCCTGTCTGCAATCACTGGCAAAAAACAAAATTTGTGTGGACACCATTGAGAGAACACCACTTCCTCCAACTAAAAGAACAAACAGTTACTGCTCCTAACCTGTAATATTCTAACTGCAAAGGAATATATGAGTTAGAAACAAGTGCCTCTGATTATACAATAGGAGGAGTAATCCAAATTAAAACTTCAGAAAAGGACTTCCTTACTGTAGAATATAAATCAATAAAACTGTCTGATGGTGAACAAAGATATACAATACATGACAAAGATCTAGTAGCCATTGTGCACTGTCTCATGAAGTGGTGATGTTACCTGGAAGGCGCAAAAACATTCAAAGTGCTAACCAACCACAATTCACTGATATTTTTCAAGACTCAACAACATCTATATATACAAAAGCTGAATGGATGAGCCTCATACAAAGTTATTATATAGTAATTGAGTATAAACCAGGCAAGGAAAAGCTTACTACAGATGCAGTCAAGACTATACTGTAAACACCTAATTTGCACTAACAAAGACCCCAATTGGCCCATGTTGATAATGGGGAATCTCCAAGAGGGGTTCCCACCTAGAATATCAATAGACATCCAAGAGAAAGCCTCAATAACAAAAATCTGCTCAAAAATGTATATGGTACTTTACATCACATACTACCAAGTGGTGATATTGTACCCTACGTCCTTGTCAGGCACCAACCCACTAGGAAGTAATCTTCCCAGGTGGTGAATGATAGCAGAAGAATTTAGTCCAGTTACCAAGGATCCTACGGGCAAGGACACCATTCCAAGGTGAAATAATTCTCCAATTAAACAATACCTGCCTAAAAGCAGGTTGAAGCGTCCTAGGAAGAAGTACACCCCCAAGTAGCACAGGAGGAAGGAAAAAGACAAGGGACAGAAGACTTGGGGTTCAGGGGTCTGGTGTACGGATGGGTAGTTCTTCATTTCTTCTCTGCAAGGTGGGTTATGGGACAAGGGGTAGCAGTATACCATACTCCTGGTATCACCTGGCGCCAGGAGCTGTCTAAGAAGTGTGCCTCAGGAGAGGTACCAGAATCTGTGTATGAACCTATCAAAATGCTGGCCAGAACAGCCAGCAACAAGATCATCCAGTACATCCATTTATACCCAAGAGACTCCATAAAAGAAGCCTTGGGTAATCTCATGGTTTAGGATTTAAAAGGTTTATGTCAAGATAAAAATAGAGCAATGATTCACTTGGGTGAATGTAGACTTTATTGATTGAAAAAGTATTAAAATGTGGCTTACCAGCCTTATATAGCATGGTAGTAATAAAATGGTTTGGATGGAAGATAAAGGGGATCAAAAGATTTGGAAAATGAATCTGGGGAAATTTGGAGAATTTGGGGATACTGGAACTCATAATGAAGCTTTTTTCAACAAAATTAGCATAATTATGTAATCCAAAACAAAATGGTTATCTTAACTGAAGATATTGCCCAAACCCAGAAGATCAAGCTCTGGAGAAGCCCCAGTTTTCTCCAGCTGATGGCTAGAGAACTGGGGAAGTACACACAACAGAACCAGAGTTTTTGGAGCCAAGAACACAAGAAACAGCATCAACTGCTGTGTAAATGTCACCTAGGAAGGTTGGACAACAATTCAAAGTTGATTTGGCGCCAGTTGATTGGCTGCAATCTCCTGTTGAAGGTAAAAATTGGTTGAAAGTAACATTAGTACTAACATTATCTTCTAGTTGACTAATTAAGTCCAGGGACAGCTCAGGTTTGATCCCTGTCCCTGGATTAACCAAATGATCAATTTCAACTGGGTTGTATAAACAAGGTAAAATAAAACATATACTATTAACTAATTTAGTTTTCCCATTATTTCCTAATAACCCTAAATTAAAGTTCTCCTCTGTGGTTGACTTTTCCAATGAATTGATGACAGAAATTACAGAAGGGACATTCCTGACAGTCCTGTCAACACAAAAGATTGGCACATTCCTCTAATACCACAGATACTTTGGACACAACTGTAGCAGTAACTTGCATGAATACCTCAATAAACTCTAATGATGGCCTAACATGCTGGAAGACATCAAGTAAGTGCTAGACCAATGCAAAGTCTATGAAAAGTACGCCCGCTCCAAAGCACCCCCCTAATTCAGTGATGCCAGTGTCAATCACACAGCCCTTCAAAGTGTGGTCACTGGATATTGTGGGACCAATGCCAAGAAATAACAAAGGAAAAATATACATCATCACAGCCATCAACTATGCAATTAGGTGGCCTGTGGCCCAAGACACAAAATAACACAAATGAACACAAAGGAAATGATGTGAGATGTTTTATTGCAAAAGGATCATAACCAAGTTTGGAAACCCTGAACTCCTAATTAAAGATGAAGGGACCAAACTTAAAGCCATTGAAACCAACATATACCTTGCCAAGAATGGAATAAAGTACACAGTTTCCAGCCCCTATCATCCACAAGCAAATGGAAGAGTAGAACAATTGAACATCTCTCTTGTAGAAGCACTCAGAAAATTGCCTTCCAAAAATACATGGATTTGAACCAACATGCTCCCAAAAACCCTAATGGTATGCCAAACACAAGTCAATTGCAATACAGGAAAGAGCCCATATGAACTTGTTTACAGACATAAACCCACCATCATAATTACTAAGTTAGGACCTCAATTACCTTTACCTAAGAAAGTACCAGCAGACAACAACCCTGATGTACACCACACCAGAAAAGACCAAGAAGCTAAAGAAAAGGAAAGAGTTGAGAGAGAAGCCATCCCCATCCAATATGAACAGTTTTAAGTCAGAGACAAAATTTGAGTTGTCAATCACAACTTACACAAATTGGAACCAGGGATAAGAGGACCAGGAATTGTCATGGAAGTCAACCAAGCAACACTTACCTCTTCAAAGGGATTGGTGCCTGTACTGAAATAAAATGTATACACCATGACCAACTATGCTTGTGCAAAGCAAGAGCAGCACAACTATCAACTTCCTGTCTCCAACACAAAGCTGGATCAATACCAAGCTCAAATCTTGAAACTCTCAAGAAACTTCCTAAGGTTCCACCTTCCAGTACCACAGGGGGAGATGTCACAAAATCTTTGATTACTCCCTGTAGGATCATACTTTCATAATTTCCTGACTTCAGCAATATTTCCCATGCTTGAAATAATGCAGGTGGTCTTTTCCATACTTATATAGGCTATTTTGTTCCTAAAAATGGTCCTTTATTTTGTAGTATGGAGCCCTGATTACCTTTGGCTTTTGACCTGGGTAATTCAAAAATCAACATGGCTTTAGCAGCAGGGATTGAACCCAGTCATTCTGATTCAGTTGGAGGTCACTAGATAATGCTAGTACTTTAAAAATAGGCTCATATCAATTTATACCTATTCTTGTATCCCACAGCTAATCAGAGGAGCCGCTTGATGATCCAGAAGCGGATTTTAAATTGTTGGGTGTAAAGCAAACATTAGGATTTTCTGGCTTTGGGATCTAAATTCTCACATCCCTGGGAAGCTCTGTTGTTCCCCTCAGCACTGATCTCATCAATGGGGGAATCAGTTGCTAATACCCCCAAGCTGTTTGAAGAGCACTTGGGGAGTATTAAGGGGGGACATAAATAGCTTAATTATTTTTAAATAGTTTTTAAGAAAAAGAAAGTTTCTTTTATTCCTGATGTCTCCTGCCAAGATTCACCAGATCTTCCCCAAGTTCTCCCAAATTCCCCATTTCTTCAATCAATTCACCTTATTTTCAGTCTATATAAGCCAGTTATATTTTACTTCATATATTGTTCAGTTAATAAAGTCTTTTAACAGCCAACTTTCTACTCTTCTTGAACTTGCTCTTCAATCCTCTTCCAAAGAACCATGATATTACCCAAGTACTCCCAAGGGGAGACCCTTGGGTATAAATAGTTGGTTTGGCTACTTCTGCTGCAGGCCTTTGGGGATAGCATACTGTTAGGAACTAGAGCAGACTCTATTTCCTCTTCTCATCTTCAGTATCTTGAAAAGTCTTGGAGTCACATTATATCTGGAGTTTGGTATACTATCACTCCTCTATCCAGAATCCTCCTGTAAAGGAGAAACCTCATCTATACCAGGAGAACCCCAAGACTCAAGCTCTCATAATCTTCCATCCCTTGGCCTCAGCCTTCCTTTTGAGCTATCTGGGGGTGTACTTCTTCTTGAGCTGATTTAATTCTTGCTTGGGAAGATACTGTCTACTTGGAGAGATCTTTCATATGGAAATGGTTTCCGTTCCTGTAGGAACCTTGGGTACAGGTTAAATATTTCAGTAATCATACACCATATTGGGGGTATGTTTACCAGTGGATGGGTTCCTTACACACTCTTTTGGGTAAGCAATTACCCAAGTAATTCCCCAGTTAATCATTAAGTTGGTGGCACTCTTATTAATTGTCCATCTAATACTGGGATCAAACCTTTCAAGTCTTAAGCAGAACACTACTTGGATAAGCCCCATGACTGTCATGATGTATACATACAGCATGTGGCTTCTCATGATACTATATAATACTCTAAAAGCAAATAACTAAAGTATAATCATCTTCTTAAATTTTACCTTTATCTTGTTTCATATACTTCCAAGAAGTATATACTCAACATTTATAACACAGATAAGAGCAAATTAAAGTCTGAAAAAGTAGGCCTTGCCATTTTCCTAAAGGTAAATGACAACAATAATTACCTGGTACAAGTATTGATCAAGAGAAAATAGGACAAGGTCCTACAGCACAACAGGCTTTGATCATGAAAGGCCCATCAGAAACAATGCAAGACCATCATCTCAGAAAACCAGCAAAAGTTGGTGAAATATTGAGTCTGTGCCCCTGTGTGAGAGACAGGGGCTAAACTGACTAAGTTTGGCTCCAATCCCGGTGAGAAAAACTGCTATGATGCTATCTAGTGAATTACTGGGATGGCCGTTCTGAAAGAGGACTAAAGGGAGGACACTGGAGACTGTTGGGGAAAATAGATGTTCAATCCCATCAGCAGTAGGCCAGAGAGCAACCTGTGAGTATGTGTGGGGGTACGCTCTGGAGGGGCAAGAGGATATTCCATCAATTTTTTCTGTCAACAGATTTTCTGTCAAATTTGATCAAACTAAAATTTTCTTTATATGTAAAATATTTAAATTTATAACAATAAAAAACCAAAAGTGCAAAATAAATAAGTTTTATTCTATAAAAATTACTCTTTAACTCTTTTAATGCTTTTATTTTATTATCTGGCAGTGAAATTTAATTATTTTTTAAAAAGGAAAAATTTAAAATTAATCCTCTTAAAGTCAAAAAAATAAAAAATAATATGTGTAAAGCATAGCTTCTATTATTAAATAGAGATTATTTAAAATTTTGATTTATTGTAAAGCTGTTGAAACAGCAGGCTCAACCTGCCAATAAGGTTCTGAGTAAGCGGGTTTGTGACCCGCAATCCAATTATCCAGTCACTTGAAGCCAGACTATGAAGTCAATTCAAATTACCAAATCCAACAACATGAACAGATGATGATCCCTTACGGTGGATACCTTGTTTTGGTGCTTGACTCATTACCAGGATCAGGCCATCCCCTTTACCATCCCACTGTGTAATCAACACTATCATGTTCCTGTTATCCACAATTCACAATGACTATATAATACCTATCTCCCAATAAAAATTATTATCTAGTTTTTAATCATTTTTCTGTGTAACTCTGCTAATACAGCACAGTTACAATATTGATAGCACAGTTAGGTTTATCATCCTACTTTTATTCCCCGAAATTCCTCTTGTTGCCCATACTTGCTGCGGCCAACAAATCCTCGATAGAATCATGTCTGGCCTCCCAGTGGACTGGACACCATACACACCCAGCACTGAGATACCTGATGGGTTTGTCCTCTACCAGAACATGATGATACCACTTCCTGCATTCAATGCCCTGTCTGCCTAAGGGTTCTTCCAGGCACCCTCCACCATGCCCTGTGCAACTGATGAAAATACCATGCCAGCCTATGTAGCCCAAAGACTTTGAAGTGCTGCCCTAGAATCCTTTGCTGGGGCCAACCACGGCAATGTTGCCGCATGAATCCAGTTGGCCCAAAGCAAACTGGCCCAGATGGAATGTCCACAACAGTTCTGGATTGCAGAGATCTCTATCTGACTGACTCATGATGTTGGTACCTGGTGCAACAGGTGGCATGAGGAATACACTGAGAAGGACTGGGATACATTCAAATATGACTTCTTGGCAAGGTTTGTGCTTAAGGACACCACACTAATGATCATATGCCAAGTAAATAATTTAACCCAGACAGGCACTGTGAAAGAGCTTACCCATTCCTACAAAGAACTCCGCCTACGCACACCCTCTGATATGGCCTTTGACACCCCAGCCACACATCTCATGTACTACAACGCCCTTAAGTTGCACATAAGGAGACATGTATACCTGGACCAAGTGACCAATTTAAAGAGCCTATATTGCAAAGAAGAGAAGGAAGAACAAATATCCAACACTCTCCACAAAGCACAAACTGGGAAACAAGAAAGACCTAAAGACTCTCACCCAGCATGCTGTTCCAGTCCACCACCCCCTGGAAACAACAGCAATAATGCAAACCACAAACCCACAGGCTCAAATGGACATGGAAACAGGAACAAAGATCAGTCAAACTGTACCCATTTCTGCATCACTGCAACACAGGGCAACCAGGACAAGGGAAAAGCCCGGGGAGAGCATTAAGCAAGCCAAGCTCTCTCTTCGCAACGCCTGACTTGCCCAACAATGAGTACCACCCCAAGGATGTGGACCAGTGTCCAATGATCCAAGTGACCTCAGAGGACCTGGTTCTCTACACCATTGCCAGACACCCCAATAAACTGATGTCCTACCCTTTCTGCTTTTGCAGTTACACAGGCTTGGCACTCCTGGACTCAGGCGTGAATCAAACCTTAGTCAACAGAAGCTTAGTGGACAAGTTCAAGTTAACCACTAATCCTTTGCAGATTAAAAACATGGTTTTAGCTGATGAACACCACATTGCCATGACAAGGAAGACCGCCTCCTTCTACGTCATGCTCAAGAACCTGCACTCCACCATCCAAGACCCCGTCATTGATTTTCCCAAGTTTGACATTGTATTGGGTTTGGATTGGCTGAGAAAGAACAACCCCACATGGACTGGGTAACCTTGGTATTGACCATCAAACGCAAAGGCTTCAACCACCAGATATACCCTGACTCAGTGGACCAACTCCTACATAACCATGTCTTTGTACGTATTACAGAAACCCTGGACAAAAAAAGAAAATCTCAAGACCATTGACTGGGACTCCTGCCAGTACAAGATCATACACTTCAAAGATCACCAGAACACCACTGCGTCCCAGGATTGAGAGATTGTGGCTTGCCACCCAGAAATCTTCAAGGAAGCGTTACCCGGGCTACCCCTGAAAAAACACATCCAACACTCCATCCAACTCAAGGGAGCTATAACTAAAGCACAACCCATCTATTGCCTGACCCCAAATGAAGATGACGCCTCATGTGCCTACATTAAGGAGGCCTTGGAGAAAGGACTTATCTGTCCCTCACAACTCCCCTTTTGGAGCTGCTGTCTTCTTTGTGGCCAAGAAGGATGGCACCCTGTGCTTGGTCACAGATTACCGAGCCCTAAATGAAGTTACCATCAAGAATTGTTACCCACTACCACTCATCAACAGCCTCTTTGATGCCCTAGGCGGCACCACAGTCTTCTCCAAGATTGACTTAACCACAGGATACAACCAGATCTGTATTAAGGAGGAAGATATCCCCAAGACGGCCTTCTAGACAAAGTATGGCTCATACAAATGTGTGGTACTTAATTTTGGCATGACCAACGCCCCCTTGAACTTCATGAACAAGGTGTTTGCCCCTCACATAGGCAAGCATGCCTTGCTCTATATGAACGACATTATTGTCTATAGTCCCTTGGTGGAGCAACACCACAAGGACCTGGAAGCATTCTTTGCTACCCTGGAACAACACAAGCTGCTAGTCAAACCCTCCAAACGCCAGTTCTTCCGCAAACAACTGTCCTTCCTTGGACACATTGTCTCAAAAGATGGCATCAAACCTGACAGTCAGAAGACACAGGCCATCTGCAAAATGCCACCACCCAAGGACAAGTCAGAACTCCACACATTCCTAGGAATGGTGACCTACTACGCCGCTTCATACCTGACTGCAGCATCTTGACTGCCCCTCTATCTGTCATAAATGGCGCCAAATCCAAGTTTGTATGGACCCCTCAACGCGACCTCTGTTTCAGACGTCTCAAAGAGAAACTCACAACAGCGCCTATCCTACAGTACCCCAAACAAGATGGGGAATACCAAATGGAAACAGACACCTTGAATGCGTCCATTGGAGGGTACTACAAATCAAAAACAATAATGATGACTTCTTACCCATAGCCTACAAATTGCAAAATTTGACAGACAGAAAGTGCTGATATCCTATTCACAACAAATAATTATTGGCCATTGTACACTGCCTAGTCAAATGGCGTTGTTATCTAGAGCAACAGGAGGAATTCACAGCATTGACCTACCACAAGTTGCTCATATATTTCAAAACCCAAGCAAATCTTTCTTGTTGCCAAGCTTGCTGGATGGAACTCCTGGAGAGATTCAATATGCTCATACAGTACAAACCTGGTCCAGAACTTTCCATGGCAGACACACTCTTGCGCCTGTACGTCCAGGCTACAAGAGGAGAAACAGGGCTCAACCCAGACTGGCCTCTCCTAGTACTTTGAACAAAGGATGAAGGTTTTTCCCTGGTACCACAGACATAATAAAGGAAACAGTTATTAATTAATGAACACCTATTTGTAGACGTGTACGTGACCTTACATCAAACAATGTCTAACATGACCACCATCTCATATGTTCCCACCCACCAGCAAGTGGACACCATCCTATGTTATCATAGGGACCTAGGACACACAAAGAGTTGCAATCTCTACAAATTCCTCAAACATAAGGCATGGCAGACAACCCTGTATTTGGATGTCCAAGAAGTCTTAGAACAATGCAAAGTATGCAAAAAGTTTGCAAGAAGTGAGACATCACCTAATTCAGTACTGCCTATCCCCATGCAACCACCCTTCAAAGTATGGGCTCTCAAAATTATAGGCCCCATGCCAGGGAAACACAACAAAAAGAAATATATCATTACAGCAATAGACTTTGCCACCTGCTGGCCAGTGGCCCAAGCAGTAAAAACACACACCGGTAATGATATACATTGATTCATAGGAAAGGAAATCATCAGAAAGTTTGGAAAGCCAGAAATCCTGATAACCAATGGAGGCAAGGAATTGACCTCTGAAGATACCAACATATACCTCACAAAAAATGGGGTCAAGCACACGGTAACAACACCCTATCACCCTCAGGCCAATGGATATGTGGAACAACTAAATGGCAGCCTTGTAAAAGCCTTAGCCAAACTCACTGCTGGGAGACCTGAGGACTGGTATAGACAATTATCAGCTGCGCTATTTGTATGCAGAACTTGTGTGAACAGATACACCAGGAAAAGCCCTTTTTGAGTTAGCATAAAGCACACAGCCCAATATCATTCAGGTATTATCAGGACTCAGGCTGGAAATCCCAAGCCAGGTCTCCCCTTGTTCAGATCCCAAGGTCTTAGCAGCCAACAGTGATCAAACAGAGAAAGAAAACAAGCGTCTAGAGAAGAAATTTGTCTCCATGCAGAATAGACATGAGGTTGATGACAAAATTTGGGTCATGAACATTGATAAAAGTAAACTTTAACCCAAGAAAATAGGCCCAGAAATCATCCTAAAGGTAAACAAAAACAACACTTACCTTGTGCAAGGACTTGGAAAACGTAAACAGGACAAGATCTTGCACCATGATTGCCTGAGACTCTTTAAGGCAAGACAGAAACAATGCAAGACCGCCCTACCTGCCACGGAACAACAGCTAGTGCAGTATGGCGCCCAGGCTCCTGACAACCTCCCTGACATCCTACCCCCAGAGGAGGCCAACCTTTAGTTGGGGGAGGGTGTCAAAACAGCAGGCTTGACCCGTCAACAAGCTTCTGAGTAAGTGGGTTTGTGACCCGCAATCCAATTATCCAGTCACTTGAAGCCAGACTAGGATGTCAACTTGAATTAACAAATCCAACAACATGAACAGATGGGGATCCCTAACGGTGAACACCTTGTATTGGTGCTTGACTCATTACCAGGATCAAGCCACCCCCTTCACCATCCCACCGTGTGATCAACACTATCATGTTCCTGTTATCCACAATTCACAATGACTATATAATACCTATCTCCCAATAAAGATTATTATCTAGTTTCTAAATATTTCCCCCTTGTAACTCTGCTAAAACAGCACAGTTATAACAAAGCTAAAAAATTATATATGAAGAAATTTTTAGTTGGATCAAATTTGATAGAAAATCTGTTGACAGAAAAAATTGACAGAATATCTTCCTTCCTTGCTCTGGAACGGCAGAAGCCTCCAGGGGAGCGGACACCTCTTTTTTGACAAGGGGCAAAGAGGCATGAGAGTTAGTACTAATGGATGAAGATCTGACTAGCGTCCAGAAAGTACAGGTCTATATCATCACAGGTAAGGCTCTCAACCAGGGTCTCCCCAGAGGAAATGAGGTTGTGAGTCTTACCAGGAAGATCATCCAGCAAATGCAAGAGCCTAGAAAGGTCATCTCTCACAAGGTGGGCAGAGGAAGAAATTTGATTGCAGAAGTCAGGGGAGGTAGTCCAGATAATTAAAAGAGGCAGCGCCAAGGAGAACACAACAAACTTAAAGACAGGGACAATCATTTTGGTAATCTTCAAAGAATTTGGAGTCCTTTAATCAAATTCAATATATTAAAATTTATTAGGTTTGGGTAGCTACAGCAGAATGCAAACCAGCAAGAGAGATTAAAGGATTAACCTTAAGACTAACTTGGGAGATGCTACAGATGACTTTAACAATACTGTTTAGAAAGACAGGTTCAAACTCAAGCAAAAACAGTAAAAATTCAAGGGAAAAGTAGATTTTTATATTATTTTTTAACTTAAATAACATGTTTAAGTTGAGCTTTTGAAATCAAAAGCAGTTAAGTGTATGCTTATATGCTAACATTAGACTTAGGGACTTTGGAAAAGCAACCAAAAGCAGGGGGACCATAGTATAGGTAAAGCAATAAAGTATATTAACTACCAGTTTTTAAAAATTTAGAGAACTCAAAGAAAGAGTTCTAAAAATACTGATTGTAAGAGAAAACCTTAAAAAATTTATTGATAAGTGTCACAGCCCATACCAGAGTCTGACTGAACTCCCACAGGGGAGGCAGGCTGGGCCTGGAAGGCCATGTACACAATAGGTGCAATTTGGACCAGGTAGTTAACTGCAGTAGCTAGGGGGCGCCAACTCCCAATATGGGGCACAATGTGGTTGGCCAGCCCCAATACTGGGATGTAGACAAACCCCAACTTACTAAAGTCTTGGGCATGAGGCGCATTGGGTAGGAGGAGGGGCAGTAGGAATCTCCTTCATAGCAGGCGGGAGATCCAGATGATGGGGGTGGAAATACTCCAGGTCAAGAGTGCAGGGTGTATGACTGAGGTAGCAGGAGTATAACCAGGAGAATATAGATAGGAAAGTTTATATTGTGTTGTGGATTCTCAAATAGATGCAAAGAGAATAATTAAATTTGAGCAAAAATAGACAATTCCTGCAATAAAATAATGATTTCTGGGAATAAACTTGTTTTATTAAGATGTCAACTTTGAGGAGGCTTCTCCTCCTCACTACTTATACTTGCTGGTAATTTTATGCCACCAGAGAACTAATGACATTGATTTCAGTTGAACTTACAATTTTCACTGGAATTTGCGTACTTGGGCCAGGGGTGAGTGCTCATTGGTTGGTATAACATGAATCTTTATTGAACTGCAGCATGCCAAGATTTCACAGCTATTTATATACCCTGCAAGCAATCAAGCGCCCAATTGCACAACCAAACAATTGTGCTCACAATGTACCATTTCCTGATAGTTGAGAGGCCCAAATTTGATAGTCAAATTGAAGCCAGGGATTTGAGGCTTGTGTGCCTCTCAAATCCCGGGCCATTTGTTAGTTGAAAGGGGGTTTTCTTGCTCTGGGAGATACTTGGTAAGGGTTCCCAAGCTGTGGGGGTTTTTGCCTCTAGGCAGGCCAGCTGACTGTCCAGGGTATTCTGGGCCCTGACAATAAGAGTAAGCAAGCCGAGGACCAAAAGTCCCCTGGCTTGTCTTAAGGGAGTGGGTTTGGAGTTGAGTGGTCACATGATACCTTACACTCAACCTGATTGGTTGGAGGAGAAATTTTGCTGGCAAAGCCAAGAGGACTAGAGAGTTCTAAACCAATTTCTAAACCATCATTTGATTGGCTGGTGTTGGTTTGAGAATTTTGAGATTCATTTGAATTTGGGGGTATTGATGTGTCTTGTTTTAATTGGCAAGACCTGATGGTCTTTAACAGTGGTTGGTACCAAACCAGAAAATAATTCAGATTAGCCAGTATTTCTTCCCAAGGTGGAGCAACAAATGCAGGGGGTCTGCAGGGTATGCTAACACAAGCCTTTCATCCATAATGTGGGCTAAATCTCCAAAAGAATTAAGAGGTTTAGCTGGATTCTGAGTGGCTTTCTTTGTGTGCTGAGGGAAAATTGCCCTATCCAAGGCCAAAGGGGGAGTAAATTTACAACCTGACACCCTTCCTGCAGACCTTTCAACAGAAGAATATGTCCTTCAGTCAGGGGGGTTGAAACAGCGGGGTTGAACCCCAGGAAATGCTATGCACAAGAGGCCCTGTGTCACTCAAATTGATTTCCCCACAACTTGAAGCCAAATCTGAAAGTCAACTCAAATTTCCAAACAAGACAGAAAGACCCAGTGATGATTAATACTTGATGAAAAGCTTAATTTGGCAATTAACTCATTACAAGGATCAAGACACCTCCTGCCCAATCTAATCAATTGATTGTCAAAATCTTGTTCTGCCTATAATAATTCACCTCAACTGTATAATTCCATATATCTTAATAAAGATAATTATCTAGTTTTCAAATATCTTCCCCTTGCAACTTGCTAATACAGCACAGTTACAACAGACTTGTCACAAGTGACACTTGCCTGCTAATGATCAAAAGGTTGGTGTCCTGCTTGTGTGACTTGAACCCTGAACCTAACAATGATTTACCACTGATCAACAAAGAGGCAGCATTCCACCTGCTAGAATCAAAACCCAAATCCCTGGGGACCCCCAGCCTATGATCACTAGAATTAAACTAGGAACCAAATTAATTTTAGAGAAATCACTTGTGGATCTTTTCTGCACATGGACCTGACCAACCAGGTGATTAGATGCACTGAATTGGACAGTTTTTCTGTAAACCATCAGAACTCTGCCAATAAGGTGTTGCAAAATCTAGCCCAAGGCCAACACCTGTCTCTGTGGCCTGACAGGCTTCAGGATAATGTCAAATCTCCTAATACTAAGATAAAAACCAAAATTCTTTATCCAAATTCAGCCAATAACACACCACTACCAATTGATGTCACTGAGGATTCCCAAGCCCAATTAAACTCCAACACCCATCCCAAAGGAAGTTACAAAGCTTTTACCATGGCAGATAGACATAATTATACCCTGGAGTTACCAGGAAGTTGCTCATTGTCATTCTCACAATAAAAGTGTTACAAACCTTTGGTTCACCCAAGTTATCCCATACTTACTTTTAACACTTTTACATTCCCAGACCAATTACTCTGCCCCCTCATTGCCAGCCTACCAATTACCAGAAGTTGTTGGAAAGCCACTGTAACAGTCCACATGTTGGGTGGGTTTGCAGGTGGGGCTAATGTTGGCCAAGAGACAGTCTAGTAGCTTTTGACGGGTAGAGAGCATTGGCTACTAGGGAAGGTAAGGCCTGCCTAGTAGGTAACAAGGGAATACTAGAGGCAAGTGATGGACCAGCACAGCAGGGAACTTTGACTGCTAGGGGGCTAGTTAGTTGTCCTCACCCAGCAGGGAATGATGGCTGCTAGGGGTGAGGAATGTGATAGCCCAGCAGGGAACTTTGACTGATTTGGGCTAGTTAGGAGTCTCCACCCAGTAGGGAATGATGGCTGCTAGGGGTGGGGAGTGGACCACTCTGGTGGGTAAAGCAGGCTACCAGGGCTGGTTAATGATGTGATCCTGGTGGTAACATGGGCTGTTAGGGAGGAGAGGAGCTAAGATAGCTCTACATGCTCTTATGCGTATATAGGAGGTCTGTGAGCAAGCACCTTACCTAAAAGACAGGTAGGGTGTCCTTGTCTGTGTTTCCTTGGGGGCTTTAGGGAGGTCCTAAAGCTACCATTGGGGGGCATGGATATGCTCAGGGGTGTTACCAGGGTGGTTGCTCAGGGAATCAGCTGCAGAACTTGGTATGATCAGGCCTCTGGGAAGTAAAGCTGATTACTTTGCAACTGAAAAATCAGACTTAATCACCTGAGTGAGTAAAGACAACTGCACAGACATTAGGATTATCTGTGGTTGAATGGCCTAAGTGAAGGATACTTGTGAGGGCCCAGTCAAACGCCAGTAGCCTTGTAGACTTATTGCCTGAGTCTAAGTATGAGGTATTGGTAATGGGGACTGACAATGGAACCACAGGGCTCATAGCGTAGGGTCAACATTGAAGACTATTAAGACAGACTGTATGATCACAGTGAAGACTAGTTGAGTAGCTGGAAGATCATTTTGAGGATTAAAACCAAGATGGTTCATTGTGAGGATTGGAACCTAGGTGGTTCATGGTAAGGAATGATTGCTAGACTGGAAAGGACTGCTTATGAATAAAGAAGGACTAGTTGAAATGAATACAGGAGCTAGGATGCTTGTTTTGGATTCTTGAAAGAGAAAATGATGAAAAAGAAGAAGTTAAAGAATTAATTCAGGCTGTCAAAAAGATATGATAAAAGATTAAATTAATTATCATATATTTAAAAAGAAAGTAAGAAAAAATCATTTACAGTGTTTAAACTGTAAATTTATTAAGAGCTGATTGAGTTGGTTAGAGCTGAAAAAAACCAGAAAAAAGACAGATAAGCTGTGAGAACAAAGGTCAGAATTTTGCCAAGATGGTTGTGAGAGGCAAAAAACAAGCAACAGGCAAGTTTGAAGTGCTTAAATGTTTGGAAAATGCGGAGAAAATTGGAGAAACGTTGAATAATCAAGGATTCAAAAATCTCTTAAGTAAAACATAGGCAAAAGCGCTCAAGTTTTGCCAGAGAAATATGGCAGGAATTATGGCAAAACTGTTTGAGATGTGGAGTAGTTGTTTATCTGGAGCAAGATAGCGCCAGATTTGAACCATGGTCAAGAGCAAGTCATTTGGACAAAAGTTTTGGCAAAACAGTTGAATCCAAGTATTTGATTAGCTGAAGGTGGAAGCCTGTTTGATCAGTGTTTTGAGGGCTTTAATTGAAGAGTTAGAGCCTAAAAATGAGGAAATGCAGCAGAAAACTCAGGGCTTTTATTGGCTGAAGTAAGTCATAAAGTTTAAAATATTGTAGAGAGAAAAACTGGATAGTTTAAGCTTTAGAAAACTAGAGTTCTGAGAGAGAATCAGGACTGAAACAAGGAGCTATAAAAAGGGAAGATATCTGAGGCTTTTCAGGGACTCACACAGTGGATTTAAAAGGCCACAAGTACTGAAACAAGTGGATTACAAAGGCCACAAGGGCTACACAGTAGACTTAAGCATAAGACAAAGGTGCAGAAGCCCAAGATAAAAGTGCAGGAGTCCAAGATAAAGATGCAGAATACTTAGACCAAGGAGCTGAAGCTGGAGTCCAAGATCAAGGAGAAGGAGCCCAAGTACAAGTACAAGGAGTCCAAGATATTTTTAGAGGACTTCAATTATTAGCACATATCAATGGTTACCTTGGCCCCAGGGCTATATACCAGAAGGTTTTTAAGGGGAACTTCCTTCTTAGAGTGAATAAAAGCCCATTTTGACCCTATACATATTTCTGAGATACATTATCCTTTACTAAAGAATGACAACTTCTCCCAGCTGGTCCCTGCCTATGACCCAGGACACACTTTGGGGACTGGTAACCAGGAACCACACAGCCACCCAAGTTATACCAGCCTTTCAGAATACCCCACAGCCTAGCATATCCCTCTGAGTATTCTCCCAAGCTAGCCTACTCCTTACCCATGACACCGCCAGTAACCCCTCAACCCAGTTTCTTGCTGGAACCTGAGAATGCCACTGATACAATCTCTAATCATCTATTTGGCATCTTCTATATTACACTCACTGGCCTCATTGATTCCATAGTACCTGACAACAGCCCTTGAGCCTTGCTAGGTAAATTGTTCTCTTATATTGTGAAGTTAGCACCCATTCTGTGGTAAGCCCTCCCTTCTATTCCTGCAGGATGCCTGCACACTGACCTGCTCAAACCTGCTATAGATTGGCTCCCTGAAAAGTCTGAACCAATTTTTTCTGAACTAAACCATTTTTGTGGATCTCAACAGGTTTTAAAACTACTGTACATATTTATGAAAGTTATTGTTAGGGCCCAGAATGAGCCTGAAAAGGAACTAAATAATGTTGTAACTGTTCTGTTTTAGCAAAGTTACAAGGGGATTTTTTTAGAACTAGATGATATTTTTTATTGAGAGATAATAATTATATAGTTAATGTGATTCATGGATAACAGGAACATGATTGTGTAAATCACATGGTGGAATGGTGAAGGAGGTGGCTTGATCCTGGTAATAAGTCAAGCGCCAAAACAAGGTATCCATTGTATGGGATCATCATTTGTTCATGTTGTTGGATTTGGTTTTTTTAGTTGACTTCCTAGTCTGGCTCCAAGTAACTGGGTAATCAAATTGCGGGTCATGAACCTGCTTACTTAGAACCTTGCTGGCGGGTTGAGCCTGCTGTTTTGACACCCCCCCCAACTGAAGGTTGGCCTCCTCTGGGGGCAGGCTGTCAAGGAGGTTGTCAGGAGCTTGGGAGCCATACTGGAATAACCATTGTCCTGTGGCGGGTAGGACAGTCTTGCATTATTTCTGTCTTGCCTTGCAGGGTCTCAGACAATCATGGTGGAGGACCTTGTCTTGTTTACGTTTTCCAAGTCCTTGCACAAGGTAAGCATTGTTTTTGTTTACCTTTAGGATGATTGCCGGGCCTACTTTCTCTGGCTGTAATTTAATTTTGTCAACATTCATGATCCAAACTTTGTTGCTGACCTCATGTCTGTTTTGGATGGGGACAAATGTCTTTTGCACACACTTTCTCTCTCTTTCTGATTGACTTCTGTTGGCTTGCATGACCTGGGGGTCTGAACAAGGTGGGACCTTACTTGGTATTTCCAACTGGGGTCCTGATCATGCTTGGATGATATTGGGCTGTGTGCTGTATGCCAACTCAAAAAGGGCTTTTCCTGGTGTATCTGTTCACACAAGTTCTTCATACAAATAGTGCAGTTGATAATTGTCTATACCAGTCCTCAGGTCTCCTGGCAGTGAGTTTGGCTAAGGCTTTCACAAGGCTACCATTTAGTTGTTCCACATGTTCATTGGCCTGAGGGTGATAGGGTGTTGTTACCGTGTGCTTGACCCCATTTTGTGAGGTATAAATTGGTGTCTTCAGAGGTCAATTCTTTGCCTCCTTTGGTTATCAGGAGTTCTGGCTTTCCTAAATTGCTGATGGTTTCTTCCCTATTAATCAATGTATATTATTACCAGTGTGTGTTTTTACTGCTTGTGCCACTGGCCATTGTGTTGCAAAGTCTATTGCAGTATTGATGTACTTCTTCTAATTATATTTTCCTGGCACTGGGCCCACAATGTCTAGGGCCCACACCTTGAAGGGTAGTTGGGTGCAGATAGGCAGTACTGAATTAGGTGGTTTCTCACTTCTTGCAAAATTTTTGCATACTTTGCATTGTTCTAAGACTTCTTGGACATCCAAATACAGGGTTGTCTGCCATGCCTTATGTTTGAGGAATTTGTAGAGATTGCAACTCTTTGTGTGTCCTAGGTCCCTATGATAACATAGGATGGTGTCCACTTGCTGCTGGGTGGGAACATATGAGATGGTGGTCCTGTTGAACATTTTTGATGTAAGGTCCCTTACACATCTTCAAATAAGTGTTCATTAATTAATAGCTTCTTCCTTTATTGCGTCTGTGGTACTGGGGAAAACCCTTCATCCTTTATTCAAAGTAATAGGAGAGGCCAGTCTGGGTTGAGCCCTGTTTTACCTCTTGTAGCCTGGACGTACAGGCGCAAGAGTGTGTCTGCCATGGAAAGTTCTGGACCAGGTTTGTACTGTATGAGCATATTGAATCTCTCCAGGAGTTCCATCTATCAGGCCTGACAGTGGGACAGATTTTCTTGGGTTTTGAAATATATGAGCAACTTGTGGTCAGTCAATGCTGTGAATTCCTCCTGTTGCTCTAGATAACAACGCCATTTGAATAGGCAGTGCACAATTGTCAAAAATTCCTTGTTATGTATAGGGTATCAGCACTTGCTGTCTGTCAATTTACGTGATTTGTAGGCTACAGGAAGAAAGTCACAATCATTTTTTTTAATTAGTAGTACTCCCCCAATCAATGCATCTGAGGTGTTGGTTTCCATTTGGTATTCCCCATTGTGTTTGTGATACTGTAGGATAGGTGCTGTTGTGAGATTCTCTTTCAGATGTCTAAAGCAGAGGTCTTGTTGGGGGGTCCATACCAACTTAGATCTGGCGCCAGTTATGGTGGACAGGGGTGCAGTCAGAACGCCACAGTCAGGTATAAAACAACTTACATAGTCAATCATTCCTAAGAATGTGCATAGTTCTGACTTGTCTTTGGGTGGTGGCATTTTGCAGATGGCCTGGATCTTCTGACTTTCAGGTTTAATGCCATCTTTTGAGACTATTTGGCCTAGAAAGGGCAACTGCTCCTGGAAGAACTGGCATTTGGAGGGCTTGGCTAGCAGCTTGTGTTGTGCCAGGGTAGCAAAGACTGCCTCTAAGTCCTTGTGATGCTGCTCTATTGAGGGGCTATAGACAATAATGCTGTCTAGGTAGACTAAGATGTGCCTGCCTATGTGAGGTGCAAACACCTCGTTCATGAAGGTCACAAAATTTGATGGGGCATTTGTCATGCCAAAATTGAGCACCACACACTTGTATGAGCCATATTTAGTGCAGAAGGCCGTTTTGGAGATATCTTCCTCTTTGATACAGATCTGGTTGTAGCCTGCGGTTAAGTCAATCTTGGAGAAGACTGTGGCGCCGCCTAGGGCATCAAAGAGGTTGTCAATGAGTGGCAGTAGGTAACAATTCTTAGTGGTAACTTTGTTTAGGGCTCAATAATCTGTGACTAGGTGCAGGGTACCATTCTTCTTGGCCACAAAGAACACAGCAGCTCCAAAAGGAGACTGTGAGGGGTAAATAAGTCCCTTCTCCAGTGCCTCTTTGAGGTAAGCACATAGAGTGTTATCTTTGTTTGGAGTCAGGCAATAGATGGGTTTTGCCTTAGGTACAGCTCATTTGAGTTAGATGGAGTGTTGGATGTGCTTTTCTGTAGGCAGCCCAGGTAAGGCCTCTGTGAAGATTTCTGGATGGCAGGCTACAATTTTGCAATCTTGAGGTGTAGTGGTGTCCTAGTAGTCTTTGAAATGTATGATCTTGTACTGGAAGGAGTCTCAATCAATTGTATTGAGGTTTTCATTTTTGTCCAGAGTCTCTGTGATGCGCACAAAGACGTGGTTGCGTAGGAGCTGGTCAACTAAGTCAGGGTAGATCTGGTGATTGACGCCTTTGCATTTGATGGTCAATACTGAGGTTGCCCAGTCTATGTGGGGGTTGTTTTTTTGCAACCAGTCCAGAACCAGTACAATGTCAAACTTGGGAAAGTCAATGACAGGGCCTTATATGGTGGAATGCAGGTTCTCAAGCATGATGGAGAAGGTGGCAGTTTCCCTTGTCACAGCAATGTGATGTTTATCAGCTAAAACCACATTTTTAATCTGTGAAGGATTAGTGGCTAGCTTGAACTTGTCTACAAAGATGCTGTTGACTAGGTTTTTGTCTGCACCCAAGTCCAGGAGTGCTGAGCCCATGTAACTGCAAAAGTGGAAAGGGTAAGACATCAGTTTATTGGGGTGTCTGGAAATGGTGTAAAGTACCGGGTCCTCTGAGGGCACTTAGATCATTGGACACTGGTCCACATTCTCAGGTCAGTATTCATCATTAGGCAAGTCAGGAGTTGTTTAGGGAGAGCTTGGCTTGCTTAATGCTCTCCCTGGGCTTTCCCCTTGTCTTGATTGCCTTGTGAGGAAGTGATACAAAAATGGATGCAGTTTGACTGACTGTTGTTCCTGTTTCTGAGTCCGTTGGAGCCTGCGGGTTTATGGTTTGTGTGCTGCAGTTGTTCTCAGGGGGTGGTCAGCTCAACTGTTCAGCTGAGTGAGAGTCTTTGGGTCTCTCTCTTTTCCAGTTTGCACCTTAGGGAGAGCGTTGGACGTTTGTTCTGCTTTATCTGCCTTGCGGTACAAACTTTGCAGGTTGGTTACCTGTTCCAGGTTTATGTGTCTCATTACATGTGACTTGAGTGTGTCATAGTACATGAGGTGTGTAGCTGGAGTGACAAAGGCCATATTCAAGGGGGCACATAGTGGAGTTCCTTGTAGGCACAGGTGAGCTCCTTCACAGTGCTGGTCTGGTTTAGGTTCTTTACTTGGTGTATAGTCATAAGTGCAGTGTCTTTTAGCACAAATCTTGCCAAGAAGTCTTGTTTGAAGGTGTCAAGTCTTTTTCTGTGTGCTCTTCATACCAAAAGTTGCACCAAGTGCCAGCATCATGAGTCAGTCAGATGGAGATCTCTGCAATCCAGAATTGTTGCAGGCATTCCATTTTGGCCAGTTTGCTTTGGGCAGATTGGATCCATGCAGCGGTGTTGTCATTGTTGGCCCCAGCAAAGGATTCCAGGACCAGGCTTTGAAGTATCTGGGCTACATAGGCTGGCATAGTGTTTTTGTCAGTTGCTCAAGGCATAGCAGAGGGAGCCTGGAAGAACCCTTGGGCAGATAGGGCATTGAACGTGGGGAGTAGGATCACCATGTTCTGGTAGAGGACGAAACCATAAGGTATCTCAGCACCAGGTGCATACAGTGTCCAGTCTATCAGAAGCCCAGACATGATTCTATTGAGGATTTGTTGGCTGCAGCAAGTACTGGCAACATGTGGAATTTTGCAAGATAAGGTAGGATGGAGAACCTACCTGTGCTACAATGTTGTAACTGTGCTGTTTTAGCAAAGTTACAAGGGGAAATTTTTTTATAACTAGATGATATTATTTATTGAGAGATAATGATTATATAGTTAGTGTGAGTCATAGATAACAGGAACATGATTGTGTTGATCACACAGTAGAATGGTGAAGGAGGTGGCTTGATCCTGGTAATGAGACAAGCACCAAAATGGGGTATCCACCGTAAGGGATCATCATTTGTTCATGTTGTTGGATTTGGAAATTTGAGTTGACTTCCTAGTCTGGCTCCAAGTGACTAGATAATCAGATTGCAGGTCACAGACCTGCTTACTTGGAACCTTGCTGGCAGGTTGAGCCTGCTGTTTCAACAATAACATTGAATTAAAGGGGTGCAAATATGCAATCACACAATTGTGCAATCAGGTTTTTAAAGTCACTCCCCCCTTTGGCTTTAAACAGGGACATTTTCCCCCAAAGAATAAAAAAATCTCCCAAGATTTCAGCCAACCCCCCAAATTCACAGGGAGACTTAGTGCACACCATTGACAAGAGGTTTGTTCTGGTGTATCTCTCACAGGCTACACTCAATGATTCCCAGATTTTGTGTCCAACTTGGGAGGAAAAATCTAATTAATTTGGATTATTTGTTGATGTGGTTTTGCCCTCATTTAAAACAAATGTGCTTCAGCCAATCAGATTGTGCTAAGTCAATAGCCCCCTTCTTTTCTAAATCCCAAGATTTGAGCTGCCGTGCTGCACCCATCATCCCAGACACTCAAATTCAGCTGAGGAAATTAACCAGAAACACTCTAACCCCTCTGTGGTGAAGCTACAAATTTTCTCATCTGACCAATCAGGAGGCCCCCTCATCCTCAATGGCTCCATGATTGCTAAAACTACCCCTTAAATTTCAGGCAGGTCCCCATGGGATCCCTGATTGTCAATTTTCAAATAAAGTTTTAAGGTTCATATGCTTTCAAGTTTTGGCTTGAAAGACCTTATTTATCTCAAAAAATTTAGTAGAAAATCTCCTACTCTTTTCCATACCTCCCAGTGCTTTCCCTCCAATTAGGTTTCCCTTAGGTTTTCTCTAGAAGCTAATGTTAGTGTTAACAACTTTCTCTTACCTTGTTGCTGCTTTAGAGTTTGTTCAAACTCTGCCTCCTTCCTTACGCTTCCTAAGAGCAACTACAAAGTTAATTTTAACTATCTATATTGTATAATTAGTTATTCTGTTTTGAATTTTCACTGTTAAAAGCAAAACAAGACTTCAAAGGCAATTCCACTTGTTTTAAAGATAACAGGTTGGATTTCTTTATGCCTGCCAAGTGTCTTGAAGCTTCCAGGTCCCTCCAAAAGTTGCAGCTACCTGCAACAAACCAAGATTTAAAGTCAACAGGCCCCAAAACCATTCAGAAAACTCCCAAATCAAAAGACAGAGAATGTTACAAAAATCTCTTTAGCCAAGTTTGTGATATTTTCTGTCTTTTCATTGCTGATGTTCCTGCGCTCTGCGTTTCAGACGTTTGATTGACCCAAAACATCTTCTTGGCCACTGTTAAAGAGAACCTCACAGGTATACTGTCTATTATGGGCAATATTCTGGGTAAAGCCAGAGGAGTGATGGCCTTGGGAACCACTCTCCTAAAGAACCTTGCTCCAGGCAAGAGGGACCTTTCACTGACCCAAGAGATGGCCTCTTATTTGCCTCCTGTGGAAATGCAACCCATTCTGTCTGTCATTTCCAGAGTGGCCCCAGCCCTGGATCCAGTCCTGGCTCCCCTGGTGTTACCTCCTAGTTGTACTTCTTGGCTGCTGTTGGGAATGCTCCTGATGGGTGCTAACACTACTTCCCCTATAACTGCTTCTTTGTCCTTCTGGACACCTATCTGAGCTACCATCCTGGTGTTGCACTGGACAGCGTCCTGGTGGATTACTCTCCTGGGATGGGAGCCAAACTTAGTTAGTTTAGCCCCCTCTCTCACAAGGTTAACAAATCAGGTTTTATTAATTGACGCCTCTCTTTTCCAAAATTCAGGATTAATGCCCTGGGGATGCCTGCACCCAGAGGCAGCCACAGAAGTGGTCTTTACCTCTGAAAATGTTTCTAATTGGCTAAACTCCTCAGAAGTTGGTGATTTTGGCCCCCAAAAGCCATCAATAGGACCACAAGGTTTGGGCAAAGCGCCAGGACCTAAGAATAGCCTGTTGCCACCCCTTGTCAGGGAACCAGTCTTGGGCGGCCAGCCCGTTGTTTTCAGGGGCAACTTGGGCCAGTTTTTTTGCGGGCAATGCCTACCACAAGAGGGGAGCTAACTTTAAAAGGTATGAGGCAGACTTCCCCACCCAAGATCATGGGCCGGCGGCCGGGATTATAGTGTCAATCACCCCTATGAGGGTGATGTACACAATCCCAAACAGCTTGTCAGTATGGTTGGTTGGAAGGTCAGGTGTGGAAGAAGGCATGGGTTTTGGTGTCATGGGCAGCTCTATGGACAGGTTGTAAGCAGGGAGATAATTGAATTTTCCTCTGAACAACATGGGTGTTGAAAATATCCATGGGCCTTGTCAATTGTATCTAATAGTGGATTATATGCGGGCCAGGGGATTGAGTTCAAGTATCTTTTCCTGGGTTTATACTTGTATTCAGACTTCAGAGGGTAGTTGGTAAAATGGACGGGTCCAAAGGGTACACCAGGAGGACAGAAAACAGTGGGCAGAGGGGCAGGCGGGCCAGGAGATCTTGAACTGAATTGGTAGACAGCAAATACAAAAAAGGCAATAGTTGTATGAGCCAAATTAACATAACCTTTATTCAAAAATGGCAATAAGTTTGGAGCGTGGGGTCCTTGGGTCTATATAGTACCCCCCTCCAAACTTAACATTTTCCATGGGGGGTCTATCAAGGCATTGGGAAGGCCAGGGCCGGGTAACTGGGGGCTTGGGTCCAAAGGCGGCAAAATGGCACTCAGCCCAGGAGTTCTTCCATTGGTCAAGAATCTCAATTTGGCTGCTTGATTGTCTTGCTCTGGTGTCAAGATCATGGGTCTGGGCTGCGGGCCTGTGCCTCTTTCCTGGGTCTGCTCTTGATTGGTAGCTGGCGTAGACTTCAAGTTCATGAAGCTAATAGTTTCCAAATCAGTACCTCCATTAGGTGCAGTGATTAACCCTCTGTTTGGTGTGATAATTCTTTGGTTTGGCTCTTTCTACTGTGTGGGTCAATATGCTTGGTGTCAGCTTGTGGGGGCTTAATCCCAGAAAAACGCGGACAGGCGGTCCCGCGGTCCACAGTCCAGGCGGCCCAAAGGGATCTAGGTTCAGGGTTTGATTCCAGCTCCTGGGACCAGGTTTCTAGGGAGGAACAATTGTCAATCCTGACACCATCCCCTTCTTTCCTGTAAGGGCCCTCCCTTCCAATTATTCTTGTTCAGGTAGAGTTGGACGGCTTCTTGGGCATTAGTCAGGTTGCTCAGTGGTTCCCAAGTACTTTCTTCTAGTGGGTATCCTTTCCAATTGACGTACTACTGGGGTTTTTGGTAGTGAGTTTGGTTGCCGTGTATGTATTCAACTTCATATTCCTCAGCACGGCCTGTTTGGATGGGCAGGGGGCTGTCTTAATCCGTTTGCGGGGGAGTGAGTTCCCATTTTTTTGAACAACAAGGAGCAGTGGAAGATATCATGAATATTCCAGGAGGGGGTAGGTCTAGCTTGAAGGCAACCTCACCAACTAGTTTGGTGATTTTGTGGGGGCCGCTTCTTCTGTGAGCTAATTTTCTGCAGGGCACATGTAGGGGTACGTTCCAGGAGTCTAGGTATACTTTGTCTCCAACTTGTAAGGGTTGGCCTGGGATTTGTTTGCGGTCAGCAAAAGCTTTGTATGTCTGCACTGCGCGGTTCAGGTTGGTCAAGCATGTTTTTTGTATGTTGTGAATCTGTTCAATCCAGGAGCGCCCAGTGGTGTTCAATTCCTTTTTGCCAATCTGGGGGTCCCAGGTGGGGTCAAACCCATAGTTGGCTTTGAATGGGGACATGCCTGTGGAGGTGTGGTCCTTACTGTTGTAGGCAAACTGGGCCATGGTGAGCATTTTTGGCCCAATTGTCCTGGTTAGCGTTGGCATAGCATCAAAGGTACTGTTCAAGGATCTGGTTCACTTGCTCAGTTTGGCTGTCCGTCTGTGGGTGGTAGGAGGTAGATACACATCTCTTGATTCTTAAGTCTTTCATCACCTGAGTCCAGTAGTTTGACGTGAATTGGGGTCCTCTGTCTGTGATGATTTCCTCAGGTGTTCTGGTGTTGCGTGAGGATGCGGTTGTGGAAGTGTTGGGCTGTTTCTGCTGCCGTGCAATTGGTGGTGGTTGGTACAAAGTATGCCATCTTGGTGAAGCGGTCTACCATGACCAGGATTGCATTGTACAAGAGGGATGGCAGCAGTTCCACAATGTAGTCCATGGAGACAGATCTCCAGGGTCCATGGGGTATATTCAAGGGTCTTAGGAGTCCTTCAGGTTTGGTTCTACAAGTCTTGGTCTGCCCACAGGTCTCACACCCCTTCAGGTATGCGCTTATGTCTTGGTCCATTTTTGGCCAAGCAAAGTTCCTTCTGATGCTCTGGAGGGTCTTGAGCCTACCCAGGTGTCCAGCCATCTCAGAATTGTGGTAGTCTCTCAAGACGTTGGTTCTGATGTCCCCTTCTGGTACAAAGATCCTGTTGTGGAGCATTAGTGTGGTTCCCTTCAATGAGTAGCCTTTTTGGTAGTGGGCGCTATCCAAGGATTTGGAGAGGTCAGAGGTCAAGGTCTTGGTGAACTTGTCTAGTGCTTGGGCCCTTAGTACTTCTGGTTTGCTGGCTCTGATTTTCATCAATCCCAGGTGAATGCCTAGGCTTGCTGTGTCCAAGAGGATTTGGGTGTTGTGGTTGCGGGTTTCTAGGTGGGTAGGCACCAGGTCAGTTCTTCTACTTAGGGCGTTGGGTACCACATTCACCTTTCCTGGCTTGTAGTCTATGGTCAGAGTGTAGTCAGCCAGTTCTAAGGCCCATCTTGCTTGATTGTTGGTTAAGCTGGCGTGGTTTGAAGAAGTAAACCAAGTTCTTGTGGTCTGTCAGGACCTTTACTGGGTATTCAGCGCCACATAGGTATTGGCGCCAATGTTTTAGGGTCTTCATTATGGCTAGCATCTCCTTGTCATATATTGGGTAGTTTCCTTCTGCGGGTAGCATCTTCTTGGAGTAATATGCTATAGGATGTAGCATACTATCCCCTCCTTCCTGAAGAAGGACCCCTCCTACTGCAAAGTCTGACACGTCGGTTTCCAGAACAAAGGGTTTGGAGGGATCTGGCATGGCCAGGACAGGGGCAGAGGTGAAGGCAAGTTTCAAGGTTTCAAAGGTGGTGGTACATTCCGGAGTCCAGGTAAAGGTGACCTTTTCAGAGCAAAGGCGGGTCAGGGGGTGGGTAATGTGAGAAAAATTTTGGATGAAATCCCTGCAATAATTTTCTAGGCCCAAGAAACTTCTCACGTCCTTTCTGCTTTTGGGCACCAGCCAAGATGTTATTGCTTCTACTTTGTCTTGTGCCATGGCAAAGCTGCCAGTCTTCACTATGTATCCCAGGAATTTGACTTCAGACTGAAAGAATTCACACTTCTTAAGCTTAGCGTGTAAGTGGGCTTGGGAGAGTTTCTCCAGTATAAGGTCCAGATGGCGCAGGTGTTCCTTGTGAGGCTTGCTGTAGATGAGAATGTCATCCAGATATGTCACACAAAAGCGGTCAATGTATTCCCCTAGGACGGTGTTGATCATCCATTGGAAGGTGCTGGGGGTGTTGCAGAGGTCAAAGGGCATCACCAGGTACTTGTACAGCCCATATTGGGTTTTGAAGGCCGTCTTGTACTTGTCTCCATCCTTGATTCAGATTTGGTTGAACTCATCTTAGAGGCAAGTTTTGAGTACACCTGGGCCCCAGTCAGTACATCACAGAGGTTGTTGGCATTTGGAATGGGGTAGCAGTTCTTCACTGTAATGTTGTTCAGTTTTTGGTAATTCATGCATGGACACATCCCACCATCTTTTTTTCCTACAAACAGCATGGGCAACAAGAAGGGGGCCTTTGACACCCGGATGAACCCTTTTTTGTCATATCCTCAAGGTATGCTTTCAAGGCCACTTGCTTACGGTGGTTACAGCTATAGATGGGGCTGTGGTGCAGTTGAGTCCCTGATAGTAGGTCTATGGCATGGTTGTAGATGGAATGGCTGGATAGTTTTATGGCACCTTCTTTGCTAAACATATGGTCCCACTTCTGCAGGGATATAGGTAGTGTCCCAAAGCTGGGTTCCATCTTTATGATTAAGAGTCTGTTGGTAGGGGGTTGGTCATGGCTCATGCAAAAAGGAACAGTGTCACAGGATTCCGGCTGGCCTAACGTGGTGGTTTGCTTGCAGTAGTTCAGGATCAGGCCATGTTTTTCAGACCAGGAGTCACCCAGTATAAGGGGATGGGGGTAGTCCTGGCAAGAGGATCAGGGACAACGGGTATACATTGTGTCCAATGGTCAACATGAGTTCTTGTTCACACTCATAGACAGTGTCCAAGGAGATGTTTCTCATGATTACTTGTAGACTGCGCTCTGAGTCTGTCAAGCCTAATTCTTCTGCTAGGCTGGTGTCAATAAAACTTTTGTCTGCCCCTGTATCAATAAAGGCTTTAATCTTGCGCTTATTCCCCGTAACTTCTATGGTCACTTGGATGAACTTTTAAGACTGGGAAGAAGTGTTTATTTGCGCCAGTGAGATTGGGGCAGTGTTCTTCTTAGAACAGGCTCTGGTCAAGTGGCCCACTTTTTGGCAGTGGAAGCAGAGTCCTTCACGGTAGTGTCGTTAGAGCTCTTCAGGGGTCATGCCTGTTCTGTTGGGGGTCGGTGTTTGGGGTTGGCGGCCCTGGGAGGAGCCAGTGTTCTCTTGGTTCATGCTAAGACCCTTACACAGGGGAATTTGCTTGTCTAGGCTGAGGATGGGCTGATGGTGCTTCAACAGGTCCTTCATTGCTAGGTTGACGCCCTTCCGGAAGATAATGGCTGCCAGTCCGTCCTCCAATTGGGTGCGGGTTTTCAGTTTGAGGAATTTGTCGGTATACGCTTGGATAGGTTGGGGACCTTGTGAATTTCTAGCAGGGAGTTCAGGGCGTAGTATCTAGTGTTGCAATCTTCACCTGTGGCCATTAACTCAGCCTCAAACTTGGCGTAGTCTAAGCAGAATTTTACATCCTCAGCCATGGCCTTGCCAAACCAGTCCAAGGTGTCCCCCAATAGCATTGAAGCAACCCCAAGGATCTTCTTGGTGTCACTGGTATAAGAGGGGGTGTTGGTAAGGAAATGTAGGCGGAGGACCAGCATGGCACGTCTAGCTTCTTCAAGCGTGAGCTTCCCCATCTGAGGCATCACCACCTTTGTGAGGGACTGGTTCACAATCACATTTTGCACTTGGGAGGATGGAGCTTTGGCGGTGTCAGCAGTATTGGCGTTGGTTCTCTTTGGGTCATTCAGGTTCATATTATTCCACATGGAAGAGGTCAGGCTTGTGGTCATCTTATAGGTGTAATAAGTGATTATCAATATCAAAAGCATACAAGATTCCCCAAGAAATAACACCATCTTGGGGCTCAGGGTACCAGGTTTAATAAAGATTGCCATAATGTCAGGGATCCAGTCTTGGGCGTCCAGCCCGTTGTTTTCAGGGGTAACTTGGGCTGGGTTTTTTGCGGGCAATGCCCAGCACAAAAGGGGAGCTAACTTTAAAAGGTATGAGGCAGACTTCCCCACCCAAGACCACGGTCTGGCAGCCAGGATTATGGTGTCAATCACCTCTGTGAGGGTGATGTACACAATCCCAAACAGCTTACTAGTATGATTGGTTGGAAGATTGGGTGCAGAAGCAGGCATGGGTTTTGGTGTCACGGACAGCTCCATGGACAGGTCGTAAGCAGGGAGATAATTGAATTTTCCTCTGAACAACTTGGGTGTTGAAAATATTCACGGGCCTTGTCGGTTGTATCTAATAGCGGATTGTATGCAGGCCAGGGGATTGAGTTCAAGTATCTTTTCTGGGGTTTATACCTTGTATTCAGACTTCAGAGGGCAGTTGGTAAAATGGACGGGTCCAAAGAGTACACCAGGAGGACAGAAAACAGTGGGCAGAGGGGCAGGCGGGCCAGGAGATCTTGAACTGAATTGGTAGACAGCAAATACAAAAAAGGCAATAGTTGTATGAGCCAAATTAACATAACCTTTATTCAAAAATGGCAATAAATTTGGAGCACGGGGTCCTTGGGTCTATATAGTACCCCCCTCCAAACTTAACATTTTCCATGGGGGTCCATCAAGGCATTGGGAAGGCCAGGGCTGGGTAACTGGGGGCTTGGGTACAAAGGCGGCAAAATGGCACTCAGCCCGGGAGTTCTTCCATTGGTCAAGAATCTCAATTTGGCTACTTGATTGTCTTGCTCTGGTATTGAGGTCATGGGACCAGGCCGCGGGCCTGTGCCTCTTTCCTGGGTCTGCTCTTGATTGGTGGCTGGCGTAGACTTCAAGTTCATGAAGCTAATAGTTTCCAAATCAGTACCTTCATTAGGCACAGTGATTAACCCTCCCTTTGGTGCAATGATTTCTTTGGTTTGGCTCTTTCTACCGCATGGGTCAATATGCTTGGTGTCAGCTTGTGGGGGCTCAATCCCAGAAAAACGCGGGCGGGCGGTCCACAGGCCAGGCGGCCCAAAGGGATCTAGGTTCAGGGTTCAATTCCATCTCCCGGGCCTGGGTTTCTAGGGAAGAACAATTGTCAATCCTGACACCCCTGGGCAACCAATCAGATAATGTCATTGCCAGAAAAAGGGTGACATGTGATCAGCCAGTCAACCAGGATGTATTTCCCAGCCAAAGGCCAATTTCCTAGCAGTATATAGCTAGAGAAGTTGGAAATTCCCTCCTTGTTGACATCTCCAAATAAACAACTGTCAGTTCATGAAATCCGAGCATTCAGCCTTTGCAGGGGTTTATTATATCTTTAAAAATCTTATAATGTTGGTACTTTCAAACAGAGAGTACTTGCAGCTCCAACACCAGCGCTGGGAGATGGAGCAACTTATTGCTGCTTCTACTCAACCAATGTTTGCCCCTGTTTCTTCTTTCAGAGCACTGGACCAGGAAGTAATTCCTGCTTATGTGCCCCCTTCTCCTTCCAATGTGTCTCTCAGCTTTGTCAACTTGCTCCACCAAGCCAGCCCATGAGTGCCGCCACAGGAGAACTCCCCTTGTCATTGTCATCTCATCATATGATTATAGCAAGCTTGGGTTCTTCTATCTTATCATGCTAGGGCTCACTGAACCAGTGATTCCCCACATGGGAGTATGGCGTCCTTGGGCTACTACTGCAAATTATGTGATGAGGATGTCTCCCATCATCTACTGGGCCTTTCAGGCCAGACACTTCTCCTCGACCAAAGGCTTCCCTGAGAGTGACCTGGGCATGACAATTATGCCTGTTTTTTAGTATGGTCTCAAAGAAGTTTTAGAGAGGACACTGACATCATTATTTGGCAATTTTTTTAGAAAATAAGCTGCTTAGCTAAGGACCCAATTGTGTGCCTGAAAATTGTCCAAAAAATAAATGAACCATTCATGTTCAATTGGTGGAATGTTAAAAAGAGCCTTGAAGCTTTTTTACAATTCATTAGCCCTAAAATGGTTGAAATGTATAGATCAGTAATATTATGTTAGGATAAGCTTCATGTAAGATTTGAAATTAATTATGTTTGCCTATATGCTTGCTTTACTTTAATGGTTTGTATTAAAAGGCATCCAATAACAGGGGCTAAATTTTATGTAAGTAAAGCATGAGTACCTACCTTATTTTTGACACCCTTAATTCTAGAAAACAAATCCCAACATTATGGCATAGTTCTGAGAATTTATAAAAGAAATTTATCTTGTGAAGCACTAAAACTATGTCATAATGTCGGAAATTGGTTCCTAGAATTAAAGGTGTTGGGAATCAGGTGGGTACCAAATATGAAGGCTTCAGTATTGGAATAGGGATCCTTATTGGCCATGAAATAATATCAAGAAATGGCAACGCATGCGATAGATTTCGTAGTTGGAGCAGAACAGTATAAAACCAGTCTTCAAAGTAGGAGGGAATATTTAATATTTGATACGAAAAGTAGGCTGATTAAACCCGTGAAACAAATAGCAAGGATATAAAGGATTGAATTCAAACTATCCTCATCTCAATCGGACTCGTTCATAATTCATAGACGTCAAGCATACAATCACATTGCTCTGTGAAACTTAGCATCGGCTTAAAAAGTCTAACCCAGGTTCTGCAACTCAAGCTTTGTAAGTTTCATCCCTATGGATCCCCTTAATTACATTGATGACCAATCCACGACAATTTTTGAGACTTTGAGTATCAACGAAATAAAAAAATCTCTTGCTGTTTCAAAGTAAGCCTTTTATACTAATATTTTTCTTTGACATCGAACTCGAAAGGATTTTTATAACTGTATTAATCAATTTAGACCGCCATAATCATCCTAATATATATTTAGGCTCTGACTTTATGCCTGATTCTGTTTGAAAATTGATTTTCTTTATTATAACTCCTTGGGATCATAAAAATCGCGAAGACCTGTTAAGGATATGTTTAAAGAATTTTAAAATTCTAAGTATTGTGCTTTAACTAGACACTCCGTACTTGATATTTAAATTCTTGTCGTGTTTATTCGTGTTAAATCTAAGTGTTATTTACATTTACCTTTTTGGTTATGTGCCCATTTGCATAGCACTTGACTTGCATTATGCTTTGAGTTGATTGTAACAATTTTATCGCACCCCAATAAGCTTTAAAGAGATGTATCATACTTAGGTGATCAATAAGGTATTGACGTTCCTTCTTTTTAGAAATCAAATCAAAATTGATCAAGAAGTTCTGAGGCAATGCGCCAGGTAGGCTTTCCAGACTCGAAGTATTGGAAAGGCGCTAACTACGGAATTTCATCAGGAATAGCTACCCTAATCTTTTGAATGCGACCGAATTGATCCATAGTCTTGATAATTTAAGTAGACGTTTGGTTTTCAATTCCAAAAAACCCGAAGCCGTGACTTCTACAGAGCAGGAAGGCTCTTCAGATTTTTCATCTCTCAAGGGTAAATGTGAATGGAGCATAAATTTTACAAACCCTATAGAATCAACAGCCCTAGAGTTAGAACATGTTTTTAAGATATCCAAAAAAATCAAGCTACTTGTAGATATTCCCGAGCAGGTGAGTCAATCAAATTAGCTCTCATTAATGATAAGATCTGGAATGCACTCGAAGGCCTTCGGTTTTTAGAAGCAAGCAAGCTTTGCCTTTTTGCAGAGGAAACTTACGAAGAACTCACATCTTCAACAATCTCTTCGTGTCTGACTCCAGTCTTAGTAAGTGCAATGAGTCAATCTGCTAAAACTCTTCTCAGAAAGTATTCCCAGTGATATCAAGTCAGTGGGATATTCTTCAGAATGTACGAGCAAGTGTTTCTTATAAGGCAAGAAAAATGCTACAGTCTGTTGCCTTTAACCCAGAGGTATGTAGTGTTTTGGCTAAACTAATTTTGCATAGGAATTTTTCAAATGCCTAGTTGCAATATTTTATATCGATGGGCTTAGCCTAATTGATACTATCAATGTTTTTCTTGAAAGCCGTGAGCAGGCCATATGGAGAATCTTTTCCGAAACATCAGAAGCCTCTGATTTTCACAGTGCAGCAGAATTCCTCCAGCAGATCATATATATAGTGCACGCCACCATGCGCGGAACTCTGCACTTCTTCATCATCAATGGTGCAGTGTTTTTTAGTGAGGATTCATTCACTGTTTTAAAGCGAAAGTTACCGCGGTCTTTCTCCACATCCAACTATCCACTCTTCTCTATCAGGTTAAATTGGTCTGAGATCAGCCTATTCTTAAACGAAGCATGCACCGATGTCATAGATTTCCGTGTTTTAGATGCTCCTCCCAAGAGAACTAGTGGCACAGACGCTTCACTTGTCGATATCAATGCTGTAGCGGAGTCTTGGTTCAGATCACTCTGTGATTCAATGCAGCCCAAAATAGACTTGGTTCTTAAGCAGCTAAGTACACCATCTCTTGCTAGTCAAGTCCACCACTTCCTGGGACAACTGTTGGATGATCTCCATGTCCCTTCCTTGATGGATACTGAGGTAAATATCTACATTGTTATTAACATGTAAAGTTTTCTGGTTTATTTTCAAGGCTTGGCACCAGAATGTGGCAGCATGTATTTCACAGCTGTCTTTTAAAATCAACATCAGATGCATTTAAAAATATAATCTCCCAAAATTATGGCTTCCAAAACGAGCTGAAACATGACCTAATCAATGCAAACTCCCATATCCCTCAAGGTATACTTGTAATTCAAATGATTCTAAAAGTAAGACTTCTCAGCTTCTCTGTGGGATATAGAGCCTGCTTCAACTAGACATTTGAAGCAGCAGCTCAGTTCTCAACTTTCAGGCCATGCTCCCTTTATTACATCAGTTTATCAAAAAGTAATGACTAGCAGCAATGAGCTCTGTGCTGCCTATTGTAGCATATTGTCTGGTCCTAGAAGTTATCCACTTTTTGAGTTCAGCTCATCAGCACAAGAAAGTTACATTTCATTTCTTGAGGAGTGGTGCAGCTTTATTGAAAATATTTTAGAGGAGCAAATTGATCACAGTAAGCTTATATCTGTACCATCTAACAACACAGGAAACAAAATGCAGCTTGGAAAGCTTTTGTTACTCTTTAAAAAATTTACTGAGGAGCTACAATCAGAAGATCATTGGCTCCGAGAGTACTCCTTTTCTGAGGTATGTGCCAACTATAACTAAAGCTCAAAAGCATCAGGAATCCCGGCTACAAGTGCTTGATGGACATATATATACATTATCAAGTGCTTCATATAAAGATTGGTATATTCAAACATCATCTACAGTCAAACAAAGGCTCACTGCTGAATGGCTGGGTACCTTTGAATGGATTATTGCACAAGAGGTTCCTGCTCACTTTATCCAAGGTAAGCCGAAGTAAAACATAAACTGATAGTCCAAGATAGCTCAGTTGGATTGGGGTATCTTCCTTCACAAGCAACATCTTCACTTGTTGCTATTCTCTTTGATTTAAATAATATTATTTTTTCTGGCTTAGGAGCAACTATTCAAAAGGTAAAAGTTTATTATTAGTTTGTAGATAACTCTGTTCTAGGATGTAGTTCAGAACTTGTGTCATCAAATATGGCTTGGTGTTTGGCCTGAACTATCAGACCTCTTACAGAAATGGTCATTTGATAGCCCAACAGTTAGTGTGCTTCAAGGGATGTTTGATATGCAGTTTCTCTATTTACTTCTCATTGGAAGTGACAATACCAATGAATTTCTAAGTCCTGTGATGTACATTGGGGAGAGAGCTAATGAAAGTATGAAGGATAATATCAAGTCTGAAGTAGCTAAATACTACACTACCACAGTTGGCCTTTTGGGCAGCATTGCATCAGATACCATGCCAAGTTCAGTCAGGTAAAACAACTGAGTGTACAAGACTAAGGTTTAGGGATTTAGCCAAAGCTTCTCCATTCCATAATGTTCTGGCTATGGCTGCACCATGGCAGAGGTTTCGCCTTATTGATTGAAGTGGACCATCTAAATCTGGCTTGCTGCCCATACTTAGCTACAAAAGCTAATCTACATTTAACAAACCAAGGGTATCAAAGCTTGCTTATTTACTGGGGTTGTTTTTTTGTTTAACTTTTAGCCACATTCAGTGCTCATAGCTTTCAAGTCCTCATTTTGTAGATTGAGTATACAACTTCCAAATAATCTTTTGGCTGATATAGGCTTAAACTCCAAACAGTACCTTAATTGAATAACTTAAATATCAGCATGCTGTGCTAGGTTTAACCAAAGCAAAGTTAAGCTATTGATAAAATGCTAAGCTATAACTACTATGGAAATTGATTAATAAATGGGATATGTAGCTTTTTAAACACATTATTAGTGCTTAAATTAGTTTAGAAAGTAACCCAATATGTTGGCCAAAATAATGGCCATTTGCTCCTTGCAAGCTTTCAAATACAGGCTAAAATTAATATCACTAATGTTGTGTTGTTTCCTTTTAATAATTCTAGTATAAGTGAGCTAAGTTAAGAAAGATATCTACTAGAGTAGATCCATTTTACACGATACACTTGATTGCATAGCTTTAAAGTCCTGAAGTCTGTTTGCATGGGTAAGTTCTAACCACCAGGTTCAGAACTACCAACCGGTCCCTCATAATAGTTACAATTTGTCAGTGAAAACGAAATGCATTTTTAACAGACAACCTAATGGCTAGGTAGTTATCAGCCTCCAATCAATTACACTGGCATTATGGCAAATGATTTAATGCAAAAAGTTGTTTTCAATCCACCAGGGCCTCTCAATTGGCCAGGTTAAATAAAACACACTAAATGAGAGACTTGTACAACCCATTTGAAATAACAATAAATAATGAGAGTTTTGACTGGCTAAGTTTCAAAGAAAGATAAAAAAATGAATGTGATTTAAAAAACAAAGAAGAAAGCCAAAGCTTCATATAGGCAAATAACCCAAAAATAAATACACCATCCTTCACGAGCCAAAAACTCCTCAGGCTTTGGGAAATAGATCAGCTAGAAGATCCAAAACATTTAACCAAGTACATATAAAAAATCAATAAGCATGTACAGAAAATACAATCATAAGTTACAACATCAGTAGTGAAACCTTATGAAATTAAATCACTCTCACCTAAGATTAAAGAAAATGGCTCATCTACTTCTAGTTTTAAAGACCCTAACAGGCAGGATCTATACATTATTCAAGGCTCATCACATCCCAAAGTTATATTCAATAAAGATTAAGTCACACACTACTTTCTCTGCCTACTGACTGGCCTCAAATTCTGCCCTAATGACTAAAGCTGCCAACCTCACAGGAAAAATTATCTTTTGGCACCTTCAGATCATTATTATAGAAATTAGGTTCCCTTGATTGACTTTATTAGGGCTTACTTGGTCAGTCATTTCTCACATGAATTCACTCTCCCCTGGGCTACTGCCATGAGCTATATTATGTGTCTGGTCTCATAATTTACTGAGAATTTAACTCTTATCATAGCTTTTACTGATGATGAGACAGCAAGTGCTACTGTCACAGTAGTTTTCATAATGCCGGGAATTATCCGTCCCAATCAAAGGGCTAAGAAAAGGGGAAAGCAGTTAACAAAGTTGACAGATTTGACAGATTTAAATCAAACTGTTGACCAAAAATAGGTCACTGCTGCTCTGGTTTGTCAACAGAATCTGATTATCCAGAGCAGAATGACACTGATAAATAGACGTAATCTGAGGGTCACCTGATACAACCTCATTTATAGGGCAAGTTCCTTAGGTCAAAGCTCCTAAGGTTGAAAGTGCAAAAATTAAAAATGGGACCCCCAAAAAGTGCAAAAATCAAAAATATCATAGATCAAAGTACAAAAATTGATTTTCTGGAGGTTAACTTTGAAGCAGAATAAAATAAAGTTTATAATATAAAACTATATATTTTAAAAATCTATTATAGACTAAAGAGACCTCAAGAAATTCATTTCTACAATAAAAATATATGCTAGATAATAAAAAGATTCTTAAATTAGCTGTTTTTAAAATAAAGTTTATTTTAGTTTCAAAAACAAAATTAGACTGTAATTTATATGTAACTTTATTCAAGCAAATATAAAATATGAGACTACACAAAAAACTGCTTTATAAACTATAAGTTTAATAAAAAAAGGTTTAATTTCCTTCCCAGCTTATGTAAAGCTATAATAATACTTCAGTATAAGCAAAATAAAGGATTTTTGCTACAAGATACACACATATGATTTTAGGTATTTTGGTTTATTAGTGATCTTATTTCAATGATAAAAGTTATAGAAGTTTATCATTAAAATAATATAAAGTACATTACTTTCTTATTAAATCTATACTATACAATTTTATACTTAATAAAAGATATAGTCTTATATCTTATTTATAAGTCACAATATTCAAAAATATCAAGAATCTGCCACTTACATATCATAAAAGGAAGACTTGAATATTTTTACTTTAAAAACACTGTACTTCCACTAAAAATGATACAGATAGTTCAAAGTTGTATATCAAAAAGAAACATTTTATACATTTTATTTTACTCTAATACATATAGTAAAAAGATATAGTAGAAGATAATTGAGTGTAATAATGAAGAGAGGATAATAGAAGATAATCAAGGGTAAGAATGAAAAGAGAAAAGCAGAAGATAATTGAGGGTAACAATGGAGAGAGAATAATAGAAGATAATCAAGGTTTAGAATGGAAAGAGGATAGTAGAAGATAATTGAGGGTAAGAAAGGAGAAGAGAAGAAGATAATTGAGGATAAGAAAAGAAAAGAAAAGGAGAAGAGAAGAGAAGAGAAAAGGGGAAGCAAAGAAAAAAGAAATTTTTTATACTTGGTATCAGATTTTATATAATCCACCCTCTTGACAACGCAGAAATTTTTTAAAACTTTTTTGGCCCCCAGCGCACCAAGGGGCCAAACAAAACTTCCTTTTGAAGAGGAATGAGAGGTGAAAAGGAGAGGTTGGAAAGGAGAAAATTCAAGAGAGAAACCTTCAAAAAAACCAAGAGCTTATTGCACTTTGATTTAGGCACTTTGATTTCTGCACTTTGTTTTGTGCACTTTGATTTGGGCACTTCAATTTTGTCCCCTGAAATAACATAGGGAAACATAGTACTGTAGATTCAGAACCTAAAGGTAAAAATGCGGGATTGTCAAATTTTTTTGTGTGAACTCACTAACTTAATGGAATATTTTTCATCCTTTTATATAAAAAAATTCATTTTGTGACAAAAATTACTCCATTAAGTTGGTGAGTTCATGCAAAAGAATTTGACAATCCCGCATTTTTACCTTTAGGTTCTGAATTTACAGTACAGTAGTTTTAAAAGCTATGACAACAACCAAAATTAACTCAGATTTAAACAAAATGATTTCAGATTTAAGCAAAATCCAACTTTCAGGTTAAAATATACACTCTGTTAAAAGGGTTTATTGGCATTAATGGGCAAAATGAGTCAACACAGCAACAAAGGGCTCACACGCAAAGTGAAACTATTCAAAATACAATCCAAAATACATTGATTCACAAACAAAATGGTGTGAGTTGACTTTTGATGTACATATGTTTACTATGTGAATTGGTGACAAAATACACCCAAGCAAGGTGAGTCAAAACTCAAACCAAAAACAAGCACAATAGCAAATCACTATGTAAACAAAATCACTCACTCAGTGTGTGCAATGGATTGTAATCATGAATGATACCAAGGTATCTAAAATAAGACACAAGATCTGAAATATAAATTTTAAAAATATTGTATTGGGTGCTTAATTTGGCGTAAATCTGGGAAAATGGGTGGAAGTTATTTGAGGTATTCTAAAATGGGTGTTGTAAAACCAAAAACAACTAATTAAGAAATAAAAATCTATAATTGGGATATTGGGTAGGAAAAACTTTAATTAAATATCCATATTAAGATAAAAGAAAAAAAATAAAATTAGGGAGTAACTTAATTGAAATTTATTTAATGTTTTATTAAATTTTAAAATAGAAGGAACACAACACCAGAGTACCAATGCACCTGTTGTGCACCGCAGTTGCGGTAGCCCCCGCGGGTCAAAGAATAGAGTTAGTGCAACCCAAGTGCCTAATAAAGGAGGAGACGGGAGAGGAGAGTTCCATAGTGACGCTGCACTGACACAGCCGGTTCAAGGAGCACAAGCTGCTAGGGTATGGAGCATCAACCCTTGGGTCCCCAAGCTAACCCAGAAGCCCACCAAGAATTACTACAACAAAAACAGTTAGAAACAAGGAGGTAGAACTTACTTCATATGTGTTCAACATTGTGTACTGGCAAGAGTCAGTCCCATCAGCCATGCTGGAGAAGGTGATGCCTGTACTTGATACTATCTATAAGCCCTACACCAGTGATGGCAATCAGGAAGAGGACAAGGAGCCTGAGTTCTTCAGAACTGATGAGGGGCAGTTAGTGTTGAAGAAAGTTGCTGCATTTTACACCAAGGTGCCCATGCCCTGTGTTGTGCCCAATGCCAACAAATCAATCCCCACTGCTATAAAGCCTGCTCAGAAGCGCATCCCCAACATTAAACACATCATCCTGCTTAATCTAATGCATGAATTGGGCAATTACAATCCGGCTGTGGCCCTTGTTGGAGTGGATCCCAAGTACGCCTCCAAGACCTTCAACAAGTTCATTAACATGGGTTGAGTCCTTGCTGCGGAGAAATCCATGCGCGTTTTCACCATGCTCACCAAGGAGCACAAATGGGAAATCTGCCAGTGGATCACCTGGGACTGCCATCTTGAACTGGCAAATATACAGGTGATGATCAAGTCCACTTTTGGGGTTGAGGCTTCCATTTCCTTTTACTACCATCTGCTGAAGAAGATGCGCTTTTCCTGGAAAAAGCTCAGGGTATCTCCGTACAATTGGAATAGCCCAACCAACATTGAGACCTGGAAAAACTACGCAGAGGCGTACACTGCCCTCAAAGCCAAGGGGACGGTCAAATTTGACTATATTGATGGATCAGCATTTTCCTTGTCTATGCGCAATGTATTTGGCTATGTCCCCAAAGGCTCAAATGACGGGATGGCTTAGCGTGCTGCAGTCTGCGCCACAGCCTATTCAATGGTGGCTCTCCTTGGTCCAAAGGGGGTTGAGCTATACCAAATTATTTTGGGATCTCACAATAGCCGGACCTTCCTATCATTTCTCCAATTGGTCCAGGAGCATCTGAGGCGCACAAGCCCGGGCTTCACCAATGTCATTGTGTTGGACAACGTTGGTCTCCACAAAGTGGCTGACATTCTTGAGAAATTCCCAATGATTGATACCAGCATTGCTGTGGCCCCCCAGCAGTTGGCCACAGAAAATATGCACCTTCTCTTCCTCCCAGCCTATTCACCCTTCCTAAATCCCATCAAGGAAGTCTTTAGGTGGCTCAAGCAAGTTGTCAAGCAAGGAACCCCAACTGGGACCAAAGACCTGTTTAATTTTCTGCAGGCCAGGATCCACACCCTCTCAGCTGAGACTGTGGCCAAATTCTATGGCCACACTGATTTGTTCATCTCTGCTTGCCTTGCCAAACAGTCAATCAATTAAAGGCTTAGCTTGTCTGACTTTTTTATATTCTCTAATTTACTATTCAAGATTTATTAACTAGTAATTTTATATTTAGATATTCCAAGCCCGCAATCACATTCAGAAGGACCATCAATGAAGGTTAGTAATTTATTTATTTATAATCATTTTTATTATGGTATCTAAGGGTATCCCAAACGCTTGATACTGGATTACGAAAACACATTAATATCACTTTTGGTGAATAAATATAAAAATCAAATTAAAAAAGTTAAATGTAATGTGTACAAATTGGAAGTAGATTTTATTGACATATATTACTATGCTTTTATTAAGACCTTCTCTAGGATATATTTTGCAAATCTTGTTTGCTAAAATAAGAATTAGAAAATTTTATTATAATAAAAATAATATGAATTGTAATGAAATTTATTAAAAGAGAGAATTTATTAAGAGCGCCTGTAGTGAGTTCTTCTGTATGTACCCACCCTGCAATGGAGGTGGCACACAACCTCCACTGCCACACTGTGGACGGTGGATACACCCTGGTTAAAATATTCACGGCAACTAGTAAAAGGGAGTAGGGTCAGGTGCAAATGGAGGAGCAGCTTCTCTGGTGGGGCTGCAAACCTGTAGATACCGGCCAGGACCAGGGCGTCCTGGATGACGTGATCCACTGAGTCATACCCAGGGGGACCTTCTTCCCGTCCAGGGAGAGCCTGGCCTTGTCAATTCCTAGGTGGACTCCTTCAAGATCCTCCACGCTGGCGCCCATTCCAAAGTAGAAGAGATACCCAAGGTAAACCACTAGATGAAGCCTTTGCCCAGCAAAGGCTTCTATAAACTCAGATAATTTATTGAAAACCACACTGATCTTCTTTTCATGCTTGGTCTTTGCAAAGGTCAGCTCCATGGCTGCAGGGACCCCTGTCTCATTGGCACTCCAGGCCAACCCAAAGTTGGCAAGGAGGATTTTTGTCTTCTTGACGGCTGTTGCGTCTGCAACAGCCAATTTTCCCACTGCACGCCCAAAGTTGTCCAGCAGGTAAGAAATTGTGTGCTTCAAGGGGTAGCAGAAGCAAGCAGCCACATGAGCCTGGCCCATCTTTGCTATATTCTTGAATGGGATCATTGCCAGGACATCCCAAACAAGCTCAATGGAGTTTACACAGTAAACTCCACTGAGGGATACTGTGTCAATGCAGACCAATTGAGCATCCTTGTAGGCAGTAACTGCCCACTTGGATGCCCCCTTGGCATGCGTAAGTTCTTCCAACGCCTCCTGCAACATTGGAAAGGACTTGTGGACCCTGTCTTTGAGCTCCTGCAAGACAGGGGGGACAGATAGAGTTGTTTTGCCATGTGAGTGGCAAAATTTGAATAGAACATGGGAGGGACAAAAGGAACCAGGACCCAGAGGAGTTCACCATCAATGTTCTCTAAAAAAGGTAAGTATTTTGAAGTTGTTATTAATTTCATTTTTTTTAGATTACCTTTGCAGGTTTCCTCCTTGCCAGCAGCTTCAGCAGGCTTTGCCATTCTTGGCGCAAGTAATTGTGCTGGCAATTCAGTGTCCACGGTTTATGCGCGCTTTGCAGGCTTAAGATATTCATACATCTCAGGGTTGTCAACCCAGATGGACGGCGCAGAGAGGGCAAAGGACTTGAATTGAAGGCCTTCCACAACGTGCTTCTGGACATTTAAAAGCCATTCAATTGTTCTTTTGGGGGTGTCTGGTATCTTGGCCCTGAGTGCCACGGCAGACACCTTTTCAATCTTGTCCCCTGTAAGGACGGCAGCCTTGACTTTTGCCTTGACCTTGCGGTCAATGTCTTTAATTTTGGCAATTACCAAGTCGAGATCCTTCAAAAGCTTTTCTAATTCTCTCATTGATTTTTTACTAACTTTTTTGTATTTTATAGCTTTTGCCCCAATAAATTCTGTATTATTTTGATACTTTTGCCTCTTTGTTTATTCCTTTTTGTTTTCCTATTTACTACATTATCCCATCTTTTTACACATTGTGTCCATGTTTTACGCTCATCTCAATATGTGTTGTTTGCTTTGTGTTGGCATTGTTTTCTTAATTACCATATTATTTTTGGCGCTTTGCACAGTCCCTTGTGAAAGTATTAACAATGATTTGGTGATCAGCTAAACTTGAATTAGAAAACTATAGGCTAACTATTTTTAGATAAAGTTGTTACTGATCCAAATTCAAAACCTTAATGATAAACTTTAAGCCAATCAGGAGCCAAGTGATAAAGTGATTGTTGTGACATAAAGGGTCATTCAATAATTCTTTGGTGTATGTGCACTAATTAATATGATTGGCTGGATTTTGTGCTATTGTACAACATTGCTGCTGTGACAAGTTGTTAGTGGACTAGTGACCAATCAGCTGCTGGGTTAGCACTAGTCCACCAACAACTTGCCACAGCAGCAATGGCGTACAATAACAAAAGATCCAGCAAATCATATTAATTAGCGCACATGCATCAAAGAATTATTGAATGGCCCTTTATATCACAACAATCACTTTATCACTTGGCTTCTGACTGGCTTAAAGTTTATCATTAAGGTTTTGAATTTGGATCAGTAACAACTTTATCTAAAAATAGTTAGCCTATAGTTTTCTAATTCAAGTTTAGCTGATCACCAAATCATTGTTAATATTTTCACAAGGGGCTGTGTTTGGGTACTAAAAATAACTGTGTTCTAGATCTAGATACATGGCATAGTAAATATATGATTTTATAGAAATAAGCTTAACATAAAGAATGAAACCAACTATAAACAAAGAGAACATGAACAATTAAAAATCAAAATAAAGATAATATAAATAGAAAATGTTTGGCAACAGGGGGTTTATTGGGGCGGGGAAGAGTGATGCCCAGGAGGCAGAATAGCATGGGAAGGAAGAAGCAGAGGCAGTGCTGGCCTGGGGGATCTGGGATTGGGTGGGTTGGGCTTGCAGGTGAGGGGTGTTGGTGGTGGGGTAGGGGTAGGAGGATTTTGTGTGATGGCTGCCATATAACACTTGTTGTATTCCTCATTGGTCATTGGCTGGATGGGCTGGTAGTTGGCAGTGGCCTGAGGTGAAAGGCGCTTGTCTTTCCCTAACTGGTTGCCCATGTTCACATGAAAGACAATTTGGGCAAACAAGTCAGCCGCTATTTGGCGGCCAAAGAGAAAATTGTGGTCAAGGACCCCAAGATAGAGGTTGTTGAAAGCCTGAGGGCGGTGCTCCCATAGTGTATCTCCAATGTAAAGAAGACAACATCAGTCAGATGGATGTCTGTGTGGCCAGCCAGGTACACAGAGGCCTAGTGCCTGTGTTGCTGGATGGCCTCAAGGGCGGTGGAGCTACCCTCTATCTGGTGGCTCAAGAAAACCTGATGCTTTGAATTTGAGCCATCCCAGGAGTTGAGTAATCCACTGAGGATGTGGCTGTACAAGTAGCCATTTATGAACACTGGGTTTGTCCAATAGTAGGCAAAAACCTTGGCTGAAACAGCCAGAAATGCACCAATAAAGTCCCCTTCTTAACCTTCTTCCTTCTGTTCTTGGCAGCAGCTTTTCCTTGCTAACTGAAGTTGTCAAACACAATTGATAACTTGTAGTACAAGATGAACATGATGTCATCTGTTAGACTAGTCAGGCATTGGACCAGGGTTGATTTGATGTCTAGATCATACGGGAAATCCTTGGTGCCATCCTATTGATTGCCAGCAAAATTGGTAAGAACCCATATGGAAGCCACCTTTCCGTGCATCCAGAGCTGCACCATGCGCTTGGAGATCCATACTGTAAATTCAGAACCTAAAGGTAAAAATGCGGGATTGTCAAGTTGTTTTTGCATGAACTCACCAACTTAATGGAGTAATTTTCATCTCAGAACAACTTTCTTTTTTATATAAAAGGATGAAAAGTATTCCAGTAAGTTGGTGAGTTCACGCAAAAACAATTTGACAATCCTGCATTTTTACCTTTAGGTTCTGGATTTACAGTATGTTATGGTGCGCAAGCTGTTTGCGGACCTGTGTTAGGGGAAGCTTGGGGTCCTGCTGGAGGAGGTCAAGCATGTTTGGGTATGCCTCAGATATTTGTGACTTGGGGACTTCTTGGGCTTAAGGCTGTCCCAATCAGATTCCCCCTGTTCATCAGGTTGTTGAAATCCCACATGACAGTAGCTCAAGTAAATTGCAACTGGGCGGCAATCTGTTCCCAGGACAGACCCTGTAGATTCAGTGCCACAATTTCCTGAAGAATTTGGGAGGTGATGATTTGTTGCTTGGGGTGCTGGGCTTGGGGAGCTGAATCCTGATTGGCTGTAGGGGGGACAGGTTGGGTGGTGGCAGAAAGTTGTTCCAAATCAAGGTTACCATCCTGATTGGTTGGTTGGCGGGCAGCTTGTGCAGGGGTGGGTATGGGAGCAGGGGCAGAGCTAGACACTGCATGACTACTGAACAAGTCAAAGCCATTGGGTCAATGGTCAGGTACAGGTCAGCTTCCTTGTTACCCGCCTCAAAGGCTTGGGTGTAAACAGGTGCCTCTACGTTCTGAGCCTTGCCTCCATTAAAGCTGGCTTGGCTGCTGTTGGCTTGACTGCTGGCACTGCCAAAGATATTGCTGTTAAAAACCATTGTAAAAAACCTAGGATAAAATCACTAAAAGTAGAAATTTTAAAATTTAATGATTTATTTTTATTGTAATCTTGAGTCCATATTTGGAAGGTTCCCAAAACCATTCCATACAGATCTGGGGCCATAAAAAATTAATAAAATGCCTCTGTTCCTAAATTGGATAGCTGTTGATTGGCTGTTAAACTGTTAAATTTCTATTTTAGGCTGCTCACACTACGCATCTTGTGTGAGTTCATTTTGTTTTGTGCTTGTGGAATCTTGCTTCTAGATTGCTCTAATTTTGTTTCATTTTAGTCCTTCTGTCAGTGCCTTGTATGAATCCTGATTGGATTATAATATACTTCAGAATAGCATCCATTCATCTCACTTGTTGCGTCAGTTCATTTTGTTTGTGGTTTGAAATACACTGCTTGATGTTTGATATAATTTTGTATGATAGGCTAGTGAAATTGTTTTTTGTTTGACAGTTCATTTATTAACTGAAATTTTATAAATTAATTGAATCCTGAATCTTGCGCAACTTGGATTTTGTTCAAATCTGAAATCATTTTGTTTAAATCTGAAGTATTTTTGGTTGTTGCCATAGCTTTTAAAACTACTGTAAAATATTATATTAATTTAATATTTTTTGAAATTGCCTCCAAAACACACCAATTTATTAATGTTGCAATAAAATAAAAACCTACTAAAAAACTTCATTTCTTTTTTATATATTTAAATATCAGGTCTTAAAGAATCTACATGAGGAATTTTAATTTTTTTATTAATTATTTAAAATTTTATAAGCTTGTAAAAAGTGTGACTAAATCTAAAAAGTCAATTTTTGATTTCCTCACTTTTGATTTGAGGAACTTAATAAAACATAATGAATAAAATATTAATGTTTTGCAAAAATTTAATATTTAGTGGTCCTAGTTTTTTGGTACCTTTTTGGATTATGATATAACTACTTTTTGATTTCTGCACCCATTAAGAAACTATATGTAAATTTTTAAATAAATTTTTATGAGACAAAATTTTATTTTTTAAAAAAAGAGCTTATAATAGTATTTTATATTAATATTTGAACAAAAAAATTAAAAAAATTGCCTAAAGTTAAAAAAGCTTCTTTTATAGCTCTTGATTTCTTTTTTTACATATAGAATTTTTTTAATTTTGATGTATCAAATATTAAATTGAGGATTTTTTTGCACTTCGATTTCTGCACTTTTGATTTTGTCCCCTCTGTTAAAAGGGGTAAATAAATTCTATTTTAAAAGTCAAATTAGATTAAGGTGTGTTTTAATTTGCATTGATTTGGGCACTTCAAACTTGGTTTTTTGATTTTAGCTACTAGTAAAAACATTTTTAAAAAAAGCCAAATTTAAGAAAAATATTAAATTTTTTGGAGAAAATTTTATTGAAAAAAAGTGCAGAGATCAAAAAATCCATCAATTTGGAGATTTCAACCTCCACACTTTTACTTTAGGCACTTGCCCCATTTATAAGAATGTTTACCAAAAATTAATCACACAAGGGTTTTTGGGTGCTGGACAAGCTAATCTTTGGAATAATGAGACAGAATAGGAGCATGGATTCAGGTGCTATTGCTGAGTCAATAATTTTGATACATATTGAAAAATTTCCCATTTTTCAACACTTAAGAGTTGAGTTCTCTCTAAATATTCAATAAACTTAAATTATCTCCTGGGTTTAACATCTTATAAATGCATTCTGTAGTGGGCCTGTGTGATGTTCTGCTCTTTGGTCACCATGGTATGTCCTGGGTCAAAGCCAGGGACTGGCTGGATGAGGTTGTCATTCCCTAGTTAGGGCATTTGGCTAAGTTGGAGTTTGTATTTGGCTTGCATCATGGCAAATTCTTCCAGGTCTTTTCCTACCACTAGGCAAGCATTCCCTCTATGTACCTGAACCTCAGCTGGAGCAAGGCCCTCTGTGGGCTGATATCAATCTTTCAACAACCTATTAAACTCATTTCCAATGAATTCCCTTCCTCTATCTGTTGTTTTAAGGTGTTTATTCAACCTTCCCCACTCCTCCTTTGAATTTTTACTAGTAGTAAATATTTGACAGCTCTGGCAATAGGTATATTTTCCCCCTTAACTAGGGTAGAAGATATTAGGTAGTTCACTCACAGGAATTAATGCACAACTTGGAAATATGTGTAGGGGTCAAAAAGGGCGTTTATTTGTCTCAGAAAGAAGATCCCCTTAGAAACCTTCTGTATTATGGCCCTGGTAATAGGAAACAATAGGGTTTTATCAATATTTGAAGTACTCCAACAATCTCTTGGGCTCCATTTACTTGGTCTTAGACACCTTCTCCTTTATTCTTTTCCTAAGCTCCTGGTTCTATCTTTGTGGTTTTTTAATCCACTGTTTTCTAACCCTTATCTTGCTTCAGATAGCTTCCCTTTTTATAACCCCTTGTTTCAGTTTCTCCTTTCATATCCTTGGTCTTTCTAGGCTTAAACTATCCAGTTTCTTCTGCTATATAATATATTAAACCTTTAAACTTACTTTAGCCAATTAAAAACCAGCTTTCTCTGCTTAATTCCCTCATTTTTTAGGCTTAACTCCTTCAGTTAAAGCCCTTAAAACAGTGATCAAACAAGAGTTGACCTGCAGCCAACCATACACCCATATTCAACTTTTTTTGCCAAAATGTTTACCCAAATGACTTTCTCTTGACCCTGGTTCAAACCCAGTGCTGTCTTGCTCCGGATAAACACTTGCTCCATGTTTCAAACAATTTTACTGTAATTCCTGTCATATTTCTCCAGGCAAACTTGAGTGCTTCCAACTATGTTTTACTTAAGGGATTTTTATACCTTAATTTCTTCAATGTTTCTCTGTGTTTCCATGTGTTTATTTACCCTCTGAGAAATTTGAAACCACCTGTTGCTTGCTTCTTGCTCCATTCTGTGGTTTCAGCAAAACTCCAGCTTTTTTCTCAGAGTTTCTCTGTACTGTTTCCGTCTGCTCCTGCTTATTCTCACTCAATTAAATCCCAATAAATTTACAGTCTATTTCCTTTAACTTTTTCCTTCTTATCATTTCTTTTTCTTAATTCTTTTAGTATTTCCTTCTTTTTAATTCTTTTTATAAATTTTTTCTTAGATTCTTTCTTTTTTACTTCTTTTCTTTTATATCCTTAACTTTCCAAGTCTTTTCTTATCAACCCCTAGTCTTCCTCTGATGACCTTCCCTCATTTCTTCTGCTTCTTCACTAGTTTTTCTCCTTCATCTCCTTTGAAAAACTCAACATACTTCTTCTGCTAGTCCTTCTCTGGTTCAACCACAACTGTTCCTTCTCCATATGAATCAACAGGGTTCTTTCTCCTTTTCTTCTCTTTGTGACTAACTAAGGTTATGTTTTTCTCTGAAATTATCATTACTTACACCTCAGAATCAGGCAATAAGTTTCCACAAGTGAGTTAGCGTCTGACTAGGCCCCCATCAGTGACCACCACTTTAGATCATCAGCCACAAACAATCCTCATGTCTGTGCAGCTGTTTTTACTCACTCAAGTGGTGAGCTTGAGCTTTCAGTCTCAAAGTAATCAACTTTACTTCCCAGAAACCTATCAATTACCAAGTTCTGCAGCTACTTTCCTGGGCAATTATCTTGATAATGTTCCTGGGCATATCTATGCCTCTTTGATGACTTCAAGATTTCTCAAAGCTACCAGGAAGACATAGACAGGGAAACCTTACCCCCGAAATAGGTAAGGTTTTCCACCTGCAGACCTCCTGCAGGTGGACTTAGTATCTCAGAGCTTTCTCAGTCCATTCTTTCCTATCAGTCACAACTTCTCTACCAGTTTGGAGCACCATCCAGGGACCACTCCTGGATCATGCCTCTCCTCAACAAACACTTACCTGTCTTAGGCCACTATCCTTCTCTAACTTCAAGCATTGTGTCTTTATTTCAGCCAAATTGGCTCTCACCTGCAAACTGACTCCATGTGGATTATCACAGCCTGCTCCACAATAATACTTATAACTTGGTTCTAAATCAAATTTTAACTGGAAGATGAGGTCCTGCCCGGGCTCTATGTTGTCTTTGCCTCCCAATGTTACTCCTATGCCCACCAATATTGGATTCTTTTCTAATGAATCCAAAACTAAGACTGTTACTACTTCCCAATGTCCCAAGTTCTATTCAGAGGATTATCTAATCTTGTTTCAAGCTATTTTTCTAGGTCTACTTTGGCTGGATTTAATTATCTTATTAAATTCTAGTTTATTCTTTGGGAATTTCACTAAACAGCATTTGAATATCAGTGATGATTAATCATCAACTCCTTATGAATTTGAGTAGTTATTTCTCACTGTTTGGAGACTTCTTCATACTACCCAGTTATTTATGTCACAGCTACAAGCCATGTTAATTTCTTTAAAAATATCAGATGAAAATATACAGGTTTATATTTTTTGTTGAATATAGCTTCATTTATGGCTAGAAAAATCAAAAAGATATATCTGTGTAGCATCCAGAACAGTTTTATTCTGATAGTGATTATCTACTTAAATTAATAATTCTTTGGTTTGTTGAAGCTGTTTAATTGCTTACTAGAAACATCTAGCAATAGTAATTTTCAGACTCCAATTTTTTCTTTTAACATTTTTCTGCTAAAACTTTTTCAAGTGCTGAGGAGCTGGAAGTACAAGTATTCTGGCTACTGCAACCCACTTAACATCGAGTAATTGCCCAATTTGGTGCCTTTCCAATATACAGTTCAACATACCAGAAATTGCAAAAAAGCAATATCACATGACTGTCCAAGTATCCAGCAACTCAAACCCATCCTGCACATGACCAATCCCTAGGTTTGATCCAACTAAATCCCTGCCACAGCAAAATCTATATAAGTCTAAAGTATTATCCAATAAAAAATACTTCTCTTTTTCTTACATTCATATTCAAAGCTTCCCCAAAAGGCGCTCCTTATCACTGGTTGCAGCTACGGTTTTTTGATCACACCCATGTAAGAGAAAATGACTGAACAGAACCCGCCCACTTTTGCTCATGTACTAAACCAGGCCGCATCCCAGGATACCTGGAAAGCTTACTTCTGCACCCACAACATTGACAAAGATATACCTAGTGGATACACAATATTTGAAGGACTGGTCATGCCCAAAGCATGCGCCAAGATCATTCAATACAGTTGCTCTCTTCAACCACAAACAAATGCAATACCACCTATCAAAGGTGAAGTTACCAACACCAAGTACATTGGTATCAACAAGCTCTTTGGGAAAAACAAAGAAAATGTCATCAACTGGCTAGACCACACAACCATCAAACTCTGCGCCAGCCGCATCCCCCATGAAAAATGGGCCCAGGAAGCCATCAAGCGCCTGTACAAGGCCGCAGCTAACTGGTTTGCCACCTGGGTTGGCTCATAAGCTGACAACCAGCTTGACAACTGGGAAGAGTTCAAAGCAGACATCACTCACATTTTCTGTGTTACTGAATCCCTCCAAGACATTGCAATACAGCTCAGCAATCTTCCTCAGAAGACCACTATCAAAGCTTACACAAATGAATTCAAAGAAATACATAGCAAAATCCAAAACCCAGCACAATCTGACAACGTACACACTAGAGCATCATTCATCAACAGAATAAAACCCTCTTTTGCTGCCCTCATCTTCCCAAAGGCAAACACCTCCATGTCTGCGCTCATTGCAGAAGCCAAACACTCAGAAAAATGCGCAAACATGAAATATGCTGCACGCAACAGCAATCTCTCCTCAAACAGCAATGGCAGAGAAAACTCCAATGGAAATAAACACCAAAATACCAACCATAGCAACAACAACTCCAATTGCAACAATGGCTATTGCAGCCAAAGCGCAAACTGCTCCCGTCCCAAGAAAGAGGACACTGCCAAAGTTAACAACGCTGAAATAGCAACCTACTATGAATCTGACCCCACATTCTCTGACCTCAAAGGCCTCAAAACAGAGGAACAGGGAAAAGAGGAGGGGGAACAGGCTTAAGTTCCCCTTTCTCCCCCAAACTTGATAAGAAACTGTACCAAGGCACAAACTTTGCTGCTTGCATCCCACGTGTCCCGCAATCCTCCATTTTTATGAATATAAAAATTAAAGATCACTCACATCTTCTTGTCTATCCATACACTTATAAATCACATACACATAAAATTTATTTGACTCTGGTGCACAACACACTATGGTTAGCAAACCTTTTATAACCAAGTACAAAATACCAGTTGTCAAATCCAACATCAAAAAGGCCAGAATGGTAGATAAATCAAAGGTTCTACTTGAAGGCAAAACAACTCCCTTCATAATTGACCTCCAAGGTATACAAACTTCCCTTAAAGGACTTGTTGTGAACAACATAAACTATGAAATTGTAGCAGGCATGGGCTGGTTCACCCAAGTGAACGCCAGCGTATGTTGGAAAACAAAAACCATTACCATCAAACACAATGGAGTCAATTTTAATATCCTCAAAGAACCTAACAATCTCATCCTAAGAGGCACAGTATTTGTCCAAGTCATAAATCAGGACAACCTGAAATGTCTAAACAAAGACAGTACCCTCCACATAATTAGATACACCAAATTCCATAACATACAAACAACCAAAGTTTAATCCCCAGAGCTTGCAGCACTCCAAAACAAATACACTCATGTATTAAAGGAAGAGCTAACATAACTACCTCCAAACAAGAGGTCAAAAATGGCATTGACCTATGCAATGCCATGCCCAAACCTTCACCCCTCTAAAGACTCTCCCCCATGGAGACACAAACCCTCAAAACACATATTGAGGATAACCTTTCTAAAGGCTTCATCTGTCCATCTGAATCCCTGTGGGGGGTAGCAGTATTTTTTTATAAAAAGGAAGGTTCACTCCGTCTAGTAACAGACTATAGAGCTCTCAATGCAAGCACAGTAAAGAATAAATACCCTCTCCCACTCAAATATAATTTGTTGCAAGACTCTCTGGAGCCAAACTTTTCTCCAAAATTGACCTCACCTCAGGGTACAACCAAGTTGAAGTAAAGGAAAAAGACATACCAAAGACCCTGTTCCATACACAATTTTGATCCTTTGAATGCAGAGTAATGAACTTTGGGATGACCAACTCTCCTGTAACTTTTGTCACTATGATGAAACAAACTTTAATTGGTCTCTCAAATACATTATGCTACCTTGATAATATCATTATATTCTCAAAAACAAAAGAGGAACACCTCACACATGTCTGTAAGACACTTGATCAACTTTCAAAGCACAAACTTTACGCCAAGCATAGTAAGTGCCAATTTATGGAAAAGTAACTCTTATTCTTGGGCCACATTGTCTCTGACAGTGGCATCAAAGCAGATCCATATAAAATAAAAGCCATAAAAAATATGCAACACCCCACCTCTGTCAAACAAGTTAGATGCTTTCTTGGAATGGTAGCTTACCTAAGTAAATACATCAAAGACTGCAGAAAGCTCACCACACTAATAAATGACCTAACCAAAGATAATGCCAAAAAGAAATTCATCTGGACACCAGAATGCAATAAGAATTTCCAACTATTAAAACAAGTTCTGATTAAAGCGCTAATCTTGCAATACCCTAATAACAATGGGTGCTACAAGCTCAAGTCAGATGCCAGTGACACCGCTACTGGCGCAGTCCTGTGCATCTGCCAGCCAGGGCAGCAAGACTTTCTGCCAGTATGTTAAAAAAGCAGAAAACTAACCAACAATGAGCAGAGTTACCCCATACACAACAAGGAATTGCTAGCAATATACCACACATGCAAGAAAAGGAGATGTTATCTAGAAGGACATTTAAACGTCTGAGTACTAACTGACCATAAATCTTTAATCTATTTCAAAACTCAGAACACACTTGCACGGCAACAAGCCAAATGGATGTCCCTGCTGGAGCAGCTCAATCTGGACATCCAATATAAAAGGGGGCAGAGATGGTCACAGCTGATGCCCTCTCTAGGCTATGTTAGCCAAGAGAGGATCATCCTGACCACCTGGACCCTGACTGACCCAACCTATACAATACTGAGTACAAAACAAAAGGAAAAGATCCCTCCACACACTAACTAACCCATGATACATTAGTAAGGAATGAAAAATATTTCCATGTATCAAATGGCACTGAATACCAAATCATTAACAGCAAACATGTTCCCTACATCCCACTGACACAAAGAGTTGACACTACCCTAAGACATCACTGTCTATTAGGACACACAAAGACTAACAATCTATACCTCACTTTAAAAGAGATAGTATGGCGGCCCAATCTTAAATAAGATATAATCATTTTTCTGAAATAGTGCACAGTATGTGAGAAATACACCAGCACCAAGGCTCCTCAGCCAACGGTCAACCAAGTACTGGACCCTGAACCATTCAAGGTTTGGGGACTGGATGTAGTGGGCCCTTTCCCAGAAAAAAAAAGAAAACCAACGTTTTTTAATTGTAGCTATAGACTTTGCCACACACTGGCCCATCTGCTGGGCAAAAAATGACCATAAAGCAGAAACCATCAACAGATTCATTAACAAAGCAATCATAGTCAACTACAGCACTCCAGACTATATCATAAATGATGGAGCAACAGAGCTATCAGGTCACATAGTAAACAACAATCTAAAAGCAAAAAATATCAAACATTCCACAACCTTGCCCTACAGGCCACAGTCCAACAGCAGAGTTGAACACCTAAACAACAGCCTTATCAGAACCACCAAGAAAATAATGGATGGCAAAGCCAAAGACACATGGCCACTAACGTGAAACATGCATTATTAGTATCCTGGGTTTGCACCAAACAAGGGACAGGATAATCACCAATTGAACTAACATATATATGAAAACCAGATATAGTTACCCACAATAATCAACCATATGTGAAAATCCCCCCTGGGAAAACCTCCCACAGTAGAACAAGCACCAGATCTACAACACATACTCCTCAAAGCTAAAATAGCAGAAACCAAAAGACTCAAAATACAAAAAATAACCTCAACCGAGGAACCACTTCCTATCAACTACCCTGTCTGGGTCCTGGCTGGGAACATAAAAAAGCTAGACTCAGTACACAGGGGACCAGGAAGAATCATAAAATACAGACCAGAAAGGAACACCTACCTTGTTAAGTTCCAGGGCGCCAAAGAGCCCATCATCAAGAAGTACCACAGATCCTGCCTTTGCCTCAGCAAGGGAGAACACTTGACTTGGCTGGTACCAACTAGCAAGCAACTCCAGGAACATCAGGCGGCAGCTTTCAAGACAAAGTCCCCTCCTGATGTACCAGAGTAACCCCTTAAGGGGGTGTTGAGGAGCTGGATGTACAAGTATTCTGGCTACTACCAACCCACTTAAAATTCATTCATTGCCCAATTTAGTGCCTTTCTAATATACAGTTTGACATGCTGGAAATGGCAATAAAGCAATATCACATGACTGTCCAAGTATCTAGCAACTCAAACCCATCCTGCACATGACCCACCCCTAGGTTTGATCCAACTAAATCCCCGCCACAGTAAAAGCTATATAAGTCTAAAGTATTATCCAATAAAATATACTTCTCTTCTTCTTAATTTCATATTCAAAGCTTCTCCAAAAGGCGCTCCTTATCACAGGTTTCACTTTTCAGATAGCTCAGTTGCACCAGATTCTATTAAACATTATTTCCCATCCTCAGAATATTTTTTATTCATACTATTGATTGATAAAATTTAAATTGAATCATAATTTTAATTAATAGTGTTGCAGCTTGTTATGAATTACAAAATTTAGGATATTTCAATTTTGCCTGAGAGTCATGATATGTGCAAAGACCTAGTGTAATTTTTTGAGTTCACTAGTTTCTTCATTCCTATAAATGGCACTATATCAATTTCCACACAATACAGATTCTGTCACCTGAAATGTTCTGATCCAAATACCATTACAGGACTGTTTTCTACCTGCCCTTCTAGTGATTGATATTTGCTATTGAGAACAGCAACAGCGCCCATGTTGACACTTTGTTGACATGGTCACCGTTGACTCAAAAGTCAAAATCTATTATGTTTGTTGCTAGTTGTGCTAGCTTAATTCTTTTTTTAAAGAGTTCAGGGGTGCAAACCCAGAAAACACAACAAAATTGTGGCCATTTCAACACAATTTAATATTAAGCTTAAATAAAAACTCAATTTAACCCAATTTTTCCTTTACATTTACTAATGAAAATTTGTTTATTTTTTATTTGTTTTCACAACATAAAATTGTCAATGTCAACACTTTTTAAGCATAACTTATTTTCAATAACAAAACTGAAACATCTACAACAAAAAAATTAAGTACTGATTTAAAAATATTTTTTATTACATTAATATATTAAAAAGACATTGTACATATAGCTGATTGTTGAAAAGTTCATGTTATAAATATATATGTGTCACTTATTCCAGCTTTAATATCATAAATGGATTGGTGGCTAACGCAATCCAATAATTTAAGTGTGAGTTACTATGTAAGTTACTATATAATTTATTATTAAAAATAATGTCAACACTCAGAAATATCTTCTATTTGCTTGTGATCATTTGCCAGGGTGGAGTTAAGCAAATTAGAGTGGCACAATTAAGCTTAAATTAATATGCCACCTCATATAAAGAATGTTGTAAGTGATGATGTTGACACTTTACCTTTTTGATATCTACCAACAAATTATTAGCTTTTTCTTATATATGCAATGGTAAAATATCATATTACCACTACCCAAATATAACTTTTAATAAAGAAATAAAGAACTTTGATAATTTTTAACTTATTTTCATATTTTTTAATTTTATATATGAACAAAAACACACAGAAAATGTTTAATATTTGGTAGGCTGCTTAAATTTAATTATGTGTGCTATGTTTTTTCATAGTAAATTTTTAAAAAAATGTTGACAGTAACAATGCCGTCAATAATAATGTCTACAATTTTCTAATTCACAGTGAGAATTCAGCTTTTTTTACTAGTTGGCACTCATAATGTTGACACTTTTCATTTCTTACATATGAAACTTTATGTTTTACATAGTAAAATCATCTGATTTTTTGATATGTTGTTTCTTAACTTTTCTCTTTTATATTTTTTTTAATTTTTAAAATAAAATCAATATATAAATATAATACTTTTACATTACTATCTTAACTTTTAACTTGTCATTTAAACTATAATAAAATAAAAACTATAAAAGTCTTTTTTATATTTAAATTTCACTAAAAGCCATATAAAGTTTACTTTTTATATATTATGCTTTTTAAGTTTTTTTTAAAAAATGCAAAGCTTTACCTTATAACTTATAGCTTATTATTTTAGAACAAGAACACTTCAAAGCAACAAAAGGGTACCAAGTGTCCCTCTAAGGCCCCAAAGACTCCAAAGAAAAGGCCTGTCTCATCAAAGAAGGCCACTTTTAAGCCCTCCCCAAAGCCCTCCCCTGAGCCCTCTCCCAAGAAGAGCCCCACTCACTCCACTGGGGGAGAGAAAACTGATGATTCAGTTACTGACCACAGTTTCTATAACTCTGCTTCAGACAAGGAGCCTACCAAGAAGCTGCGCCAGGCCAAGAAGTCCCCTCCAAAGGATAAGTCTCCTACACATGAGGAGCACCAAGATAAGCCCCCTTTTTCTTCCCCCCACTGAACTCCCCTCCTTCCAGTTCATCAGGGGATGATTCAAAGCCCTGCTCTGATTACTTCCCTGGCTTCTGCCATGCTCCTGCTGGCCCCTGGGACCCTCTTTTGGCCCACAATATCTGCAATGTTGATGGGAAGTTCAAGGTTCCTTCCACCTTGCCAAAATACTTCCCCATAATGAGCGTCAAAGGGGGGTCATCTATGAGAGCAAATGGTTACATCTTCTTATGCAATAATGCCAACTGGGGCTTTAATAGCCCGTATTAAACCTGCAAGGACTGATTCTGCCTAGTGCAGCTCAACACTGAGAGCTGGGACTTGGTCCAAACAATCAAGGGGGAGCACACTTGGTGATGCCAAATACCACCATAGCCCACCTCCTCAAGTGATATCTTTTTTGGGTGATGCCCACCTCCAAAGATCTTTCTGCCACCCAGCTGGCTGTGCTTGCCTGTAAGCATCTCTCCCCCATCAATCTAAAGAGGGTGCCAACCCACAATCAGCTGGTAAAAATTGTTGGTGGTAGGCACCAATCCCTCAACCCCCTGGCCAAGAGTGCCACCACAATCAAAAAACTTGTCCTTATTGATGCCCTCAAGAAGACAGAGGATTGTGAGATGTTCCTGCTCCATGACAATAGACAGAAAGTGGAGGATAAGATCATAGCCTACGCCACAATCCAAAACCTGGAGCAGCTCAATACTCCTACCACCTGGCTGTGTGACGGCACATTTTCAACCTGCCCAACCATCTTCAAGCAGCTTTGGGTCCTGAACAGGAAATTTGATGCCCAGGTTATCCCCTTTGTTTTCTTTCTCCTGCCTGGTGCCAAGACAGAGGTCTATGCCAGAGCATTCAAAATTGTCCAGGATGCTTTGAGCTCCCTTCCTATCAATATTCTCCCCCCTCACATTCACACCACCAGAGCAAAACCTCCCTCTGCCAAGAAGGATGAGTCTGCTCAGACTGCTGAGCAGCTAGCTCATGTGCGCTCACTTGGGCCAAAGGTTATAATAATGGACTTTGAGCAAGCTCACTTCAAAGCCTTTGGGGCCATCTTTAATGGGGAAGTTCAGGGCTGCTTCTTCCATTTTAGACAGGCCCTCATCAATAATCTCAAGAGAAAGAAGGGCCTCTTTGACAAGTATCTTAATGATGGTAAAGGGAAGTGTTGCTTTGCCATCACCCAGTTTGCTGCCTTGGCTTTTGTGCAGCCAGAGCATACTGTGATTGGCTTTGAGGTCCTCCTGGAAGATTCTTACATCAATAATAACTCTACCATCTTCAAGGGCTACCTTAAGTACTTTGAAAAGCAATGGGTAGGTAAGAAGATGATTGTCTGGAGAGGAAAGAGCGGGGCTACTTCCCCTTGAAATTGCCAGGGCGCCTGCCTCAAGGGGGGATGAAGACCACCTCCAGCCCTGAGTTTTGGCACAAGCACCTTAAGGTGAAGTTTGGGGCCAACCCCAAATACAACAAGTTCTATTCTAAGCTACAGGAGGAGCAGGCCCGGATTATCTCCAAGTTCTGCAACCTGGCCAACCAGGTGGCCCCCAAGAAGTGAAAGTCCAAGGAGCAGGACTACCAGGAGGACGTTCAGAAGGTGGTAAAGAAAAAGTATAAGGTGGCAGAGATTAAGAAGTACTTCAAGGATATGGCTACTGCCCTTGCTGGTGGCTTCAATTAGCCCACTAAACCTTGCTTTAATCTGCCTTTGTATTTGTTACTTTTAAACTTCTAATTTTTTAATTTATTTATATTTTACTAATATTTTTAGGTACAAATGATAAGTTTTAGATACAGTTTCAATGTGGTTTTGTAAGAAATATCTTATATTTTGTTAATTTATCTGTAAAGTATGAGATATTTTCAGTTGTGCTTATATAAAGTATAATAAATAAAATTTAGAAATTTTTTATTTTTTGTAGTTATTATTACATATAAAATACTTTATTTTTGGTTCATTGGAATTTTAATTTTTTAGGGAATAAAAAATATTTTTATAATAAAGAGTGTAAATTACATAGCAAATTGAAATTTATTTGCTTATATCTCCTCATTATTATTACTTATAGTATTTTTTATTGCATTTTTGAACTCTCTGGGGTCATTTTAGTATAATAATGTATTTTAAAATATTTTTTATATTAAAAATGTTCAGGGTAAAGTGTTTTGTCAATTAAAAAAGTGTTGACATCCAGGGAACAACATTAAGTAAACCCGGATTATTACTTTACTATAGTGTCAACATTAAAAAAGTTGACATGGCCACTGTCGGCATTCTTAGTGTCAACATGGGTGCTGTTGCCTTGAGAACTATATAAAATTTGATTCTCTAAAAATTATTATTAATTTTATACCAATTTGTGTTAGTTTTGTTTACTTCAGCACATTTTCCTTTTCTTAAAGAAAAACTGCTACTTTTCTTGCTTTTAGGAAATTAAGGTACTAATTGTCATGGCCCAGAATGCCCAT
>QTSX02003048.1:100025-146777 GCA_014839935.2 Entomophthora muscae | reverse complement strand
CAGATCAGCTCTAAATTTTAAATGTATTTAAAAACCAAATAATAAATTTTTAAATAATTTGTTTAGCTTTACTAAACTTAAAAAGTGATACTATAATTATTTAGCTTTAGTTTTTATTTATATTTGGAATATACAATTTTAAATTTAAATTTAAATTTAAATAAATATAATTGAAATTACCTTTTAATAAAGCAATTAAAGAAAATTTTAATTAAACATGTGATAAGTAATCCAAGCCTAAAAATACAATAAAATATACAGTAGTTTTCAGACCTGTTGAGATAAACATATATAATTCAGTTTAGAACACATGAACTCAGTCTAAAAAAGAAATCAAAAATCAAGGAATTTATATTAAATTACAATAGATCTGGATCCACTTTGATTTTGTTTTTAGACTGAGTCCATGCGTTCTAAACTGAATAATATACATTTATCTCAAAAGGTTTGAAAACTACTGTATTTAATTGATTTATTATATTTAACTTTAATTCTGTCCTTGGACAGGGCAACCACCTAGTCATGAATATGTCTTCCTTGACCCAAAACTAACAGACCAATTTGCCCTGGACTTGATCCAAAACAATTATCCACTCTTGAGCAATCCAGTGGTGCGGCAGTATAACTGCAAAATACCCAAGTGCTCCATAGGAGCTGAAAACTTGGTTAGCAATGCACTTTTAGGTGCCAATTCACAAAAGCATAATTACAATGATGGTTAGCATGTGGTTTAACTTAGTTCTGCCTATATTGGTTGGGGTTAACCTTAACCTCTTTTTGTATTTTAATACATCTTTTTATTATACTCTGCAATAGAGTTGTTCCCACCCATATAACATGGGATGGATGGACTGGCTTTCAGGAGAATGCCATAATAACAGCTCTGCAATGAAGCTGGCATTACGCTCATCTTAGAATAAGGTTGGGAGCAGAAATAATGCAATGATAATTACTCTGAGATGGAGCATTGGGCAAGATGACTTTTGGAAAACTATCCAGTAAACTCTAATACCATAGACTAGTCCGGTCTCAAGGATTCTTGGGTCAATTACCCATGTGATAATAATTCTATAAAAATATATTTCTAATATGATAATAAATATCCTACTCTTGCTCTCTTCAAGTATGCCCTACATTAAGGTTTTATCTGTGTTTAAGATAGTGAAGACAGTGTTTTGGTCTGCCTAGCTAAGCTAAAGATATATTGAAGTTAATATTTATGTATTGTCATCCTTAGTCCTCATATAAGAAATTGATACCCTCTTTCTTGTAAACTGAACCTACCAAATCTCACACCCCAAAGTTGAGATCTAAACTTGGAAATGACACAATATTATGCACTTCAAATCACTAATATAGCAATCAAAAACCCATGTAAAGCTATATTAACCACCCTCCTGATAATGCAGATTTTTTTAAAATTTTTTGGCCCCCAGTGTAGCCAGAAGCCAACAAAACTTCTTTTTGAGAAAGGAAGGAGAGATAGGAAAGGAAAAACATCAGTTTACTATGCTATGACTTTAGCTCATTAATTCACACATTGTTACTAGTGAACTTCAATTATTTCATACACAAACTTTTTTACTTGTTAGTATGAATTAAATAAGGGATCACATCTGTAACAATATGTGTTTATGTATTACTATTAATGATGCTTGATTACAGTTGATTTTAGAAAACACTAATAATAAAATAGAATTATATACTACAATCTATTTTTATCAAGTTGCCCTTTCCTTGTTGTTGATAATGTGCTTGCATTTAATTGGATAGTTTCACCTCCAGTTGCCTTGGCAATAGGAAATCAAGTTGCCTCCATGAGGTCAGCTATGGTTGTGAAGACAACTTGATTTTCTATTGCCATTGCAACTGAAGGTGAAACTATCCAATTAAATGCAAGCACATTATCAACAATAAATGAACAATCACCAAACAAAGAAAAGCAACTAGATAAAAATAGATTGTGATATATAATTCTATTTTATTGAGAAATATATATAATTCAGTTGATAGTAAGCATCTAAATTTTAGATGTCCTAAAATGGAATTGGGTGACTTTTGAGAATGCCTATAATTCCTAAAAGGATTAGCACAAATCCACTCTAGATCCTTTTACATCCTTTTTGAGACACCCATAAACTAAATTTATTTAAACTTCACATCAATTATGATTTGAAATTTGGTTCTTGGATTTGACGATCCCACAATTTCATATCCATTAATTTTTTCATGCTGTCTATGATTTGTTAGACTTAAGAAAATCTCAAATTGTACATTAGAATCCCCTAGTTCAGATTCATGCATCCCACATTTGTTTGATGTGTTTTGTCTTTAGTTAGTTGAGTTATCTGCAGTAGTAATCCAAAATTTGCCAATTTAAATAAATCAAAAAAGTTAAATTAAATAGTTGATTTTATTAAATATTTTTTTTTCACTCAGCTGAGCTGCCTGCATATGTGGTTTGAAATTTGGACCAAGGATTTGACAATCCTGCATTTTTATCTTTAGGTTCTGAATTTACAGTAAAAAACAAAGTTGGTGTTATAAAGGGTTACCTGTAGGCTATACAGCCTGGCACAGATAATAAAGGGTGAAAAAAGGGGTGATCAAGTTTAGATTTAAGAATTGTAATTGATCAACTCTATAGTAAAGAGAATCTGGGCTTTTCAATATCTAATAGAGGATTATTCACATTGAGAATATCCAACTATTAGACTTTGAGGAGGTTACAATAAAGAGAAGGATTCTCACCCTAAACTTATTGATGGGATTTGGCAACTCCATAGTGAAATTAAATGAGGGCTTCAATATCTAAAATGAGAATCATTTTCCAATTGAGTATCCAACTCTTGGATTTGGGTTTTTTTTCAAATGTCAAGTATGTACTTCTGGGAAGTATAATAAACAAGATAAAGGGAAAAATTAAGAAGAGAATGATACATTATTTGATATGAGTTTATAGTATTATATAGTATCATGAGAAGCCACATACCGTCCATGTATGTCATGGTAGTCATGGGGATTATCCAATTAATTGTTCCTCTTAGGACTCAAAAGGTTTGATCCCCGTAATGGTTGGGCAAATGATAAGAGTGCCACCAACTTAACAATTAGTCAGGGAATCATTCAGGGAGTTACTTGGGGAATTGCTTTCCCGAGAGGGAGTAATCAAAAATGTTGCGACACAAATAATGGGATTTTGTAGGTATATGAAATTAAAAGGTGATATATCACTTATTTACATATTTAATTTTATTTATGATTGGAATATACATCTTATATGTTTAATAATTTTAAATCAACTTAAATAAAAGTTACGTTTAAATGATATAAATACTTGAATTGAATAAGCAATAGTTACCCCAGGCCTAAAAATTTAATAAAGTAGATTGAATTGATATATTAAATTCAACTTTACATTTGTCCTTGGACTGGCCACCCATAGAGTAAAAAATAACCTATATTTTTGAACTCTTTCCAGTAGCTACCTCAAAGCTTCATTATATTAATCGCTGGGCGAGTTCAAGTCTGGAAGTTTGAAGGGATTTTCACCTCGAATTTCTGAAAGAATTAAATCCTTGATTTAGAAAAGTTGAACTCGTTGCCCTAAAATTATTCGTTTGTGCATGTGAGTAGGCTGACTCGACTCGTTCTAGTTTCCACGGGATGAAAGTTTCAAGCTTTTATTCTGCGATCCAGGAAATAAATTATCGTGGGCTGGAGCAGCTAAACTGCATTAAAGCCCTTCCAATTTTATTTAGTGCCGCCTTCAACCTCTTCGATACCCGGTATGGCTAAAAAGAAGTCAAAGCTTCCCGCCATAAATCGGGGGTTTGCAACCACCAGTATTCCCAAGCCTAAACCAACCTCCCCAAAACCTGACCCCGATAAAATAGTTCCTAGCCAAGAGCTTAAGGAAAAATGAACCCAAGGAGGATGGTACTTTTTCAATAGTTCGTTATATTCGGTTCTTTTGCTTGGCTAGGATTATGCTTCGGTTTGTGTTAAATCTGATTGATATACCGCTCCTCATAAACTTAACTTAGATTAGGTAAACGATATTTTTCAAAATACAGAAAGCTCGAGCTTATAAGCTCGAATTTCCCATCTGGATAACTGCATATTTTATGTTGAGGGTCTGAAGACAACACATGTCTCGGAGTATTTTTTTGAGGGGTTTAAAATAGTTTTTCTTATCTGCTTTAATAAATCCCACTGTTATAAAAGATGTAGAATTTAAAGTATATAATGAATTATCATTTGAATGCGGTTGTACAATTTAAATGAATAGAAATATGGGTGTAAATTCCCAAGTGCAGAGCTGCCCTGGATTTAAACGTATTCTTATAGATTTCGGTTAATAAGGAGTCCCTAAACGTTTCTAGTTTAATTAGCTATGTTCTGAAACGCAAGAGTTTCTTGTGGTACTTTTAATATTCAAGGTTTCATTAAAGGCAGTGGGTTTCTTTGGTTAAAAGTGAGCGGATCAATGATTTGATTAAGTTAATCTCTGATTTATTTTAAATTTTTAGAAGCTGCTGAGCCAGAAGAGTCTGTTGTTCCCTCTATAAGCAAACTATCGACTGATCAGATTAAACTTGCTCGCCGCTATCAAAACCTTGCCTCTAAAAAGTTGGAGATCTTAGAAGGATCCATCGAGAAACTAAGGTCGAAGCAGAACCAGCAGGCTTTCCCTTCCTTTTCGCTTGAAGGCCGTAACCTCAAGCTCTACACCAGATTGATTGACTGGGCGAAAGAAAAACAATGTATGTTTGTATCCTGCTTTTACAGGTTCCTAACTGCTGTTTATTAGTTTTGGTCAACACTGAAGATGGGGTTGATTCTGACGAGGACGTCGACGACTTAGACTTTAGCTACCCCCATTTACCCTTTTTGCCGCCAGTTTCTCGCCAATCACATCGCCTTGCCCGGAACAAGAATGAAGTTGAAGCCTCCTTGGCAGCTTTATATGAGGCCGAGCTTTACGGAGAGAGCCGAGGATTCTCACGGCAAATGATTCGCACGGCTATCGCATATCTCGGGCCTCGATGCACACTGACATCTTTGGTGGATTACATTCTTCTTCACTTGGCACCTTCTGACGCCGAAAGCATCCCCATGACGTACAGGGATACCTTGCTCCATCAAGGTAGTTCCCTCATAAGTTTGGATACTAATGCCGCTGCTCTTCAGAGCCTCCTGATGAAAAGTTACCTCCCCTGGTTCGCACTCCGCTGCCTGTAGAGCTTCCACCTGTACTTGAAGAGATGGTTGTACTTAGAAAGGAATCCCCCTTATCTGAGGTGTCTCCTGAGTTGCTACCTGAGGATTTAGAAGTGCGCCCCTTGTCGCCAATCTCTGACGACGACTACACGTTAGACCCAGACATTACCTATAAATACTCTTTGGCCTGTCATGATTGTGAAATATACTATCAGATTCTGAAGCAATTGGCCAATACTTCTTTGGATGCCACATACAGCCCTGGCATCCGATATCGGCTTCAGAAGGCTGAGAGAAGAACCAAGCAATACACATCAGCGCTGTACTTCAATGCCAAGGAGGCCAAGTATCATGCAAAGACTTTACAGGCCACTACACTTGAAAGGAGCTACCACTTGAAGCAGGCCATTAGCCCTACGCTTGACCAAGAGCTAAAGCAGGCTCGAATGGCCGCTCATCAGCCACCACAGCAGAAGGTATATGTGAAGAGCGAACCCAAGGCCCCAATCCCAGAGTCAGACGACGAAGAGCCGCCATTTGCCCTCGATTCATTGTTTGACGATGCAGAGCCTTCATCGGCCACTCTAAAACCTGAACCCAGCAAGAAAATCCAAAAGAGTTCCGTTTCTTTAGGTGTTCCTTCTGGCTGGACTGGTCAGACGCCTAAATCCCTGTTACTTGGCTTCTGTAAAGCAAAGAAGGCCGACATTAAAATAACTGCCGACCAGACTACATCTGTAGCCAAAGCAGTAGTTACTATGAGAACCACGGTTGCTGCACCTACAACGCACACGTTTTTATCTTCACAGCCGCCAACGCCCTCACCCGGCCAGCCCCAAACCAAGCCCGAGTGTGAAAATTTGGTGGCGACAGTTGCCTTGTTTAAATTGGATTGGTTAAGCAATGTTTCTGTGCTTCCACCGCCGTTTCAAGATATTTTCACGGCATGGAGGCTTGAAGAAAAAATGAGCAAAGACCTTGATGCCCACAAGGAGCTTATTGAGCGGTACGATTTCCTCTCTGCCACACTGACGCCCCCGGAAGGGCCTGCGCGGGATAAAGCGTTAGAGCCTTCTCCAGATGAGATCGAAACGAAAGCAGCGCCATTGCCAACTCAAAAGGCCTACTGGTCCCAAAAGGGCCGTGATTTAAACAAGACCTTTTTGGCTCGAACTCAAAGCCAAGGTTACTGCAGTCTCCTTGCCCAGCGCAAGGAGCTACCCATGTATGGCTTTCGTAGCCAGCTTCTGGAGTCCTTGGCTAACCCTGGTCAAGTTGTCCTGGTGGTGGGGGAGACTGGCTGCGGCAAGACCACTCAGGTCCCCCAGTTCCTGGTAGAACAAGCTGCCGCTTCCAACAAGCCTTGTAGGGTGGTCTGTACTCAGCCTCGACGGATTTCAGCTGTCTCGGTGGCACAGAGAGTGTCCCAGGAACTTGGTGACAATGCCGTGGGTACACCGGGGTCGTTAGTTGGGTATCAAATCCGGCTGGCGTCGCGAGCATCGCCATCCAACCTGTTGATCTTTTGCACATTGGGAGTACTTTTGCGGCGGCTGGAGAAGGATCCTGACTTTAAGGATCTTACCCATTTGGTGATTGACGAAATTCAAGAGCGCAGTCTGGATTCAGACTTTCTGCTAGTTTTGGTCCGTCGGATTACTATGCTCAATACCCATCTTCGAGTGGTGCTCATGTCCGCCACTGTTGACGCCGACGCTTTCTCCGCCTACTTTGGGAATTGCCCCGTGCTGCATGTCCCTGGACGTACCTTTCCTGTCCAGGTGCATTATTTGGAGACTGTTCTTAAGGATACCGGCTACGTTCTGGAGTCTGGGTCGTACTACGCTCGCCGTGAGTCCCACTCTCTTCCAGCCCGCCGCTTACGAACAAACCACGCCTTTGATCCGCCGGTCTTGGCCGATCCTGTTAAGAGCACGCTGAGTTTGATGCGCGAAGACATCATCAATAACGAGCTAATTATCCGCTTGCTACGCCACATATCAGACTCAGCTGTGCTTCCAGAAGGCGCCATCCTGATCTTTTTGCCTGGTGTTCCGGAAATCAAGCTTCTCCACAGCCACCTGGCAGCTGATTCAGTTCTAGGCGATGGCAAGCGGTTCATGATTTTGCAAGCCCACTCTGGCGTTCCACCCGACCAGCAAACTGCAATCTTTGCTAGCGTCGGTGCGCCGCTGAGGAAAGTGGTTCTTGCTACAAATGTTGCTGAGACTGGCATCACCATTCCTGATGTAACTATCGTCATTGATACCGGGCGGATGAAACAAATCCAGCGGGATCGCAAGCTCCAGGTCAGCCAACTTGTGGCGGTGGATGTAGCCCAGGCCAACTCTAAACAGCGGACCGGCCGTGCTGGGCGCGTGTGCCCTGGTGTTTGCTTCCGCCTGTTCACAAAGGAGCGCTTTAACAAGATGCTGCCTTACCAGACCCCCGAAATGGCCCGCCTGCCGCTTGAGGAACTGTGTTTACGAATCAAAGTGCTCGGGTTAGCTGATGTCCATTCCTTCTTGGCTCAAACCATCCACCCTCCACCTACCGAGGCGGTATCCTCCTCTATCGCCCTCCTTCAAGAGGTTGGCGCGCTTGACGCTTCACAGGAGCTAACCCCTCTTGGCATACATCTGTCCCGTCTGCCTGTCTCTGTACATATAGGCAAGGTGATGATTTATGGCGCCTTGTTTCGTTGCATCGATCCTGCTTTGACCTTTGCTGCTGTCATGAGTTACAAATCACCCTTCATTTCTCAAATGCACCCAAAGTTCGCTACCTGCCGCTGCGATTTCCTTTCACTCTACTCGGCTTACTGCCAGTGGCGGGAAGCCATGGTCAGTGGCATGAAGCAGGGCATAAGTTTCTGCACCACCAATGGGTTATCCCAAGACATCCTCTTGGAAATCGAGGAGATGAAGAAGCAGTACATCGGCCTGCTAATCGACGCGGGGTTTGTCACGTTTGCCAACGACCCACCCCCGCGTCGACTGCATCGTGACCTGTGCAATACTCCCCAGTCCTTCAACGCTAATAGCCAAACGGATGCCGTGGTAAAATGCGTCTTGGTTGCTGGGCTTTACCCCAAAGTGTTGATGTATGATCCTCACACCCATACTCTTGCCAAACCACCTCTCTTGATCAAGCCCACCAAGCTAGGCTTGAGTGCTCGCCTCAAAAATGCCCTTTCGCGACCCCAAACAAATCTTCCCCAAGCTTCACCATCTCTAAACTCCATCCACCACGAAGTGTTCTCCATGCCGGCTAGCCAAGTCCCCCGCCAAAGGATGCCAACCCCTAACCAGCGGTACGCTGTCTACTTCAGCCTCATGAAGGGCAAGCGCAACCTCAGCGCTGAAGCGCTCTCCTTCATCACGCCCCTGCCCATCCTTCTCTTTGCCCGAGACCTGGTCGTTGTACATGACGCCAAGCTTGCCATCGCTGATTCTGCTCTGTACATCCGATGCCCCAGCAGGACGGCATCTGCCGTGATGCAGCTGCGTCTAGAGCTGGGGCGACTCTTGGAGCTACTAGTAGCTACACCAAACTCGGGGCTAGACTTTTACGATACCGAAGAGCACGAGGCCTTACGTGGGCGACTTCTGTCCCTGCTGACCGAGATTCTGTCTGCCGAGGAATAGGTGCAGGCTTATTATCTGGCATGGCTTAGCAAGTACATATAAAAATGCTGTTTGGTTATCTTGGATGGAGGCAGGTTAAACAAAGCATATCCCCTATACTTAAGCACTGCACTTCTGCTACGCCTTCAGAATCAAGGGGGTATATTAGAATAGTGATTTCAGCTTTACTCTCTGAAGCAGCATGAGGATTGAGATTGCTCAGTTAGCTAACTTCTCTATAAAGGCGGGCATAACAGAGTGGATTTAAATAAAGCAAGTGGGGTATACCCAAAGTCAATATGAGGAACTTAAACATATGGGACATTATTTTTCTTGTTATGCCTAGGCACCAGATTGGTTATTTTATAACTTAATCACATTATTCATATTCAAATTATTCAGAAAGAGTAAAATACAATCAATCCCAAATATTTAATTGATCTTGGGCTTGGGTGATTTTTTAAAAAATAATTCATTGATTTTATAATTGAAAATTGCAACTTATAGTACTACTGAAAATATCTTAAGTGCTACTACAAACCAAAAATATTTATGATGAGTTGCATGGGAGAGTAATAGCAGCCCCAAAGCTATAAATGCTATTACCCTATCTTTGGCTCATCATAAATATTCTTAGTTTGTTTCAGAAAAAAAGGTTGTTGTTTTTGAAAGACTGATAACTCTATTTAAAATACACCCTCTAGTAAGCTGCCCTACTTCATGAACTTGCCCCAATACACTACTAGCATCTTCTGATATTTTTGTTTCTCTGGTATCATCACGTGATTTCAAATGATAAAATATCTCAGAATATTCTGAGAAGCTTTCAAATGTTAAAGGTGAAGTATATAACTTCCCATCTTTCATCAAATATGAAAGATTAATGCGCAGATTTTTAACTTCAAGCTCTCTTTTTATAGGCCTAAATTTCCTTTCATAAATATAAAAAAATGCTTTTTGGGAAACAATTGAACCAGTTAAAGATGAATTGTATAATTCTTTTCTTCTTTCTTCTTTCTCACAAATATTTTTTAGATCATTAATGTTGTTAATATAAAGTACATTTTCTTTTTCCTTTAAAATTTTTGATATTACACCAAAGTGACCATCAACAATGCTTTTTCCATGGCATTCAACAAAACGGTTATATTTTATGGAACCCTTAATATATTTAGGTGCCTCTTTAAATAAGTAATATAAAAATTCATATGATCTAAAATGATTTCCATTATCTGTCCATACTTTTATATTTTTTATTTTTTTAAATCTATCTAATTTAAGAAGACTTATTAGACATTCACCTGAAAATAAAGAATCATGTGATAATATTTGAGACAAAAAATCATGATATTCATATTTAATTTTATTGTTTTCTTTAAAAACTAATGCAAACCCTAATAATGAGATTGGTTTTTTTGAATAAAAACAATTATTGGTCTCAATTGGACCACCTCCAACCTTTAAGTTTTCTTTATAATCTATAACTACAACACAAGACTCATCATCTAGTTCATTAATATCTTTTTTATATTCACAATTTTGATGAACATAAAAGTCTTGGTGCTGATTAATAGTCTTTAAGTCATTGTCTATAGATTCTGGTAATGGTAAGTTTTTACTTTCACATTCTTCCTTCTTTTTTTCTAGTGAATTTTTTAAATTACAAATATTGCACATATCAGTTTGTTTTTTACTTTTTATTATATTTTTAGGGATTAATTTATAGTAAGTTGAAATTGAAACTGAAATTTCATTTTTTATTTTCATATTTTCATATATTTCTTTTTTTGTTTTAAGTAGAGAGTATTTAATTTCAGTTGAGTAATTACTCATCTCTTTTTCTATATCTTTATAAATTTTTTCAGGCACTTTTTTTGTAAACTGGCTTGTTTCAAAAGAATTTTCCAGCAATTTTTTAATTATTTTTTTAGTTATTTCTTTTTTTAATGAATAGTTATTATTTTTTTGGCTTTTTTTGTTTAAGCTTACATTTTTATTTTTATTTATTTTTCTTGAGTATTCAAACTCACTTTTGGTTATATTAAACCCCATATCATTAAGCTCTTTTAAAGAGTAACTGGAAGTAACCAGAGATCGCAAGGCTGGGATATGTTTTTGGGGAGAAGATTTCATGAGATCCTTTAAGTTTTCAATGAACTCATTGCCTTTTTGATTTTGAATAGTTGGCAGGAACTGAGCTTTCCCAAATTCAGTTTGAGTAAGGAAGTGCTTGATGAAATTATCAAGATCATCACCAGCAATAAAGAGGAATGCCTTTTTTAACATTGCATTTCTCTCTCTTTTTGTTGAAGCTCCCAAGGAAAAAAAGGGTAGCATGGAAGAAGTAAATTTAACTGAGGACATGGTAGTATTTTGAATCTGTAATTAGGTCAGATCTTTGATGTATGCCTTAATGATGGAGTAGTTATGATCAGAATGTGGTATTTGAATTGGGTTATTTGGATTAGAAGCTCTGTGGTACTTTAGCTCTTATATACCAAGCTAAATGACACCATTCTGAAAGAAATGGTGTGATAGCTTTTACTATAGTTTGAACTTGAATTTATATTTGCAGAAATTAATTAAATACCCAGTTTTCATGCACAAGTGATATATGTGAAGCAGCTAAGCATTATTATTACATCATATCCTCTTTGTAATCAATGCAAATCAATTAAAATGATGTATTCAGTTAATTGTAACTCTTCCGCATATTTTTAAATGATAAAATATTAAAGAATTCCATTTAAAGAATGCTCAATTTGAGGTTCAAAGCTCACTTGAACCTTAAAATCAATCTAAACAGTGATAAAAACATCCTAACTTCAAACTATCATAAAATCCTAGAGAATTGAGCTTTTTAAATAAAATAAAATGCGAAAATAAAGCTCTCAATCACATCTTTAATTTCGTCAAATAAAAAACATCTGTTGTGTATTCAAAAAAGAGTATTTATTAGCTTTGAAGTGATCTACTTTATATCATTAGATATAATCATATAATAAAATCTGGATTATGCTCTTTTAAATTACTTTCGCTTTAATATTGAGCATAGTATACATATTAAAATTTTTACACCAATAGAAAGATAAGATTCTTAGCTTCATTTTGATAATTTACAGTGTGAAAAAATATTAATTTTTCATTGAGTTATTAATGTTTTAAATATAAATTGTGTAATTAGTTACTTTTTCAAAATCGAACTGTGTTATGCTGCGACTTGAGCAGCATGTGCATTAGAAAATGGCCTAATCTCTAAAATAATGACCCGAATGTACACAGATGTGATGAAGACTTTAGCCTTTTGCCATGACTGTAACATTGAGCATCCCAAGGTAGCCAAGTTCTTGCACAGACTAGTCCAATCAGGGTTTGTCTTTCATACAGTGGCTATTGACGTAGTGGGCCCCTTTCCAGCCACCAACATCAAGAATAAGTTCATTATTGTAGCTGTGGATCATCTGACTAAATGGGTAGAGGATAAGGATATTCCTAACCAGTCCGCCCTGACCACTTCTACATTCATACTGGAGAACATAATATACAAGCATGGTTGTCCCCAAGTACTGTTGACAGACAATGGCACCAACTTTACCAGCTATATGATCCCCCGCCTGAATCAACTGATGGGGATATATGGTACACTATCTACTCCATACCACCCATAGACCAATGGTATGGTAGAACACACAAATGAAAGTCTGGTACAGCTACTACAGAAGCTTAGTCATCAACAAGAGACAGAATGGGATACCTTTCTGCCAGCTGCAACTTTTGCGTAAAATATTGGCTATCATTGGGCCACAGGAAAGCCACCCTTCCAGCTACTCTACAGGCAAAAACCAGGTATACCACCCTTACTATACTCATTGGTAAAACCTAGTCTGGAAGTGTCCCCAGACGCCTACCTCAATAAGCTGGTACAGACGTTGATACAACTACAAGATTAAGCCTACACAATTAACCTTAACCACAAACCCCAAGACCTTAACTGAGCCAGCGCCAAGCGTCCCACCTAAAGTCCTACATGGTTGGAGATGAGGTCTACTTCTTCAGCAACAGAGGTTACAGGCAAGAGTCTAAACTTGCCTCTCTCTGGCAAGGTCCTGTTCAAGTCACCCACAAAACTGGCCCCAAATCCTTATATTGAAGGGGCCAGTTTCTGGGCAATTGATTACTAGAGTGCATGCAAAATATATGCGTGCTGCTCCTAGTAACCAAGAGTAAGCCCTAATGAGGACAACAACCCAAAAAGAAGAAAGCCTAATGAAAAAAATCCATGGGTTGATGTCCAGTTTGCCAAAACCAAAAAACATATAAGAAAAAGAAATTGGAAGATCTTTATTGTTGAGATACCAGGTCTTGCATATAATGGACCAATTGAACTAAGGCCTGAACCAAGGCCAAGTAACAAAGCTGGTTTCCAGAGGACCCACAAAGTCAATGCCCAAGGATGGGACATTGAAGACCCATTAAGCTCCGCACACAATTGATTCCCACAGCGACAGGGAAGGACACACCAAGGAAGAGACAATCCCACAGAAGGGATTCCCGGAGCACATACTCATCTGGAGTCTTCCCACCTAGACGGTAGTACACCCCAAGAAGTTAGTCAAGGAAGGCAGCCATGGTGTGTTCATTAGTAAGTTCAAACTTGTTGGTGCCACGGAGCATCAAGTTCCCAGTAAGGGCCATGGCAACCAGATGGTCACCACTGACAGGATTCACCCCCTTTAGCGTAGCCTGGAACGCACAGCAAAGTCTTTGCTCAAAGTTTTCAGTAGCTACCTAACCTTCCACTTGAGTAGCAGTCTGGCCAGACATGGCCCAAGCCCTGACCACTGCCTTGAGAATGGCCAACATAGTAGCCTTCTGGGTGGCACAAAGTTGTTGATAACAGAAAGCAAAACTCTGGAGATGTCCCTCCAAGTACTCCTCCACCTGTTGCATAGGGAATCACCATTGTATCAAATTGTCCTCCTCCAAATTAAGCTGAGTAAAGACTAGTGGCTGATGAAGAGCCAAGAACAAGGCTGCCATTAAGGGATCAGTTCCCTCCAAAGGCATAGTAGGAATTAACTCCTATAAAAACTTGGCTGACAAGTCCAAGTACTGAACATCCACGTTCACCATGGGTAACAGTTGGGCAAGAGTCCACTCTCTCACCACTGGAGTCCTTTTGGATCAAGCTTCCTTGGCTGGAGTCTGTTTTCTCTTAGGGATAACCACCTGAACAGTCTGTCTTTTGGGCTGTGGAGATATTAAAGTATAGAAATGAACCATACTATTACCTGAGGTCCTGTAGGCGCTTTTAAATCCTGTCATCTAATCCAGTGGCAGAAAATTTTACAATGTGCTAGAATGTGATGGATTTGATGGAAATTATGTTCAAAGTCAGATTCTGGAACACAATTACACATAGGTGATTGCTCAACCAATCAATTGAGAATTAGTGGATTCAAGAGCATTCTAGATTCCACTCAAATTCTCTCAGTAATTTGGCAATTTAGAGTTTACACTAAGGGGCAACAAATAAGGCCTTTGATTACGGAATCAAAGTGACTATTTGGTACTTGAGTCCAGAAACTTAAATAGAACTAATATCAATAATCTAATTGCTCAATCAATCCCTACTTCTGGGTTCAAAATCAATAGTCCATATTGGTATTGATATTTTGATTATGTATTGATGCCAATCCTGGCCTAATTCTCTGACCTCCCATTCCAAAAATTCCCCCTCTACCAATTTCCCACCTCCCTATATATACTTAGTTTATATAGTAAATAAAGATAAGTTTTTACCCCTACATATTGTTCACTCTACTTTGGTTTTACTACCCTGCATTCAGGTATAGTAATTGAACAGTTACCAGGGCTAATTCTTGTTAGCTATACACAAAATTCCAAACATACAACACACATGATGGCCAGTGGAGAAAGCAGTTAAGACACATAAAGGCAATGTTGTGCAACAATTCATAGGGAAGGAAATCATCAGCAAGTTCAGAAAGCCAGAACTTCTGATAATCAACAGTGGCAAAAAATTGACCTCCAAAGACACCAACGTATACCAGACCAAGAATGGGTCCAGCACACAATGACAACACCTTGCCATCCTCAGTCCAATGGATGTGTAGAGCAACTGAATAATAGCCTTGTTCAAGCCTTGGTCAAACTCACCACCAGGAGACCTGAGGACTGGCACAATCAGCTATCAACTGCATTTCTTGTATGTCAAACTTGTGTGAACAGATCCACCAGAAAAGCCCCTTCAAGCTAGTTTATGGCACAAAGCCAAATATTATCCAAGCACTATTGGGATCTAAGCTGGAAATATCAAGAAAAGTTACATCTCAGTCAGATTTTCAGGCCATACAGGCCAATAGCAATCAATCAGAAATAGAAAACAAGCGCCTACAAAAGACTTTTGTCCTCATCAAAGACAGACATGAGGTTGGCAACAAAGTCTGGTTCATGAATACCAACAAAAGTAAACTACAGCCAGAAAAGGTGGGCCCTTCCATTATCTCAAAGGTAAACAAAAACAACACTTACCTCATGCAAGGAATCAGAAAGCACAAATAAGACAAAGTCCTCCATCATGACCACCTGAGACCCTGCAAGGCAAGACAGAAATAATGTGAGACTGACCTACCCGCCACCAAACAGCAGCTAGTACAGCACAGCGCCTGGTCTCCTAACAATCTCTCTGACAACCTATCCCCAGAGTAGTCTGACCCTCATCCAGGGGGTGTCTAAACAGCAGGCTTGGCCCGCCAGCAAGGTTCCAACCAAGCAGATTTGTGACCCGTAAACCAATTTCCCAGTGACCTGTAGTCAAACTAGGAAGTCAACTCAAATTACCAAATTCATCAACATGAACAAATGATGATCCTCTACAGTGGACACCTTGTTTTAGCGCTTGACCTATTACCAGGATCAAGACGCCCCCTTCACCATTCAACTGTGTGATCAACATAATTGTGTTCCTGTTATCCATTGATTCACAATGACTATATAATTACTATCTCTCAATAAAGAATATAATCTAGTTTCCAAAATATTTCCTCCTTGTAACTCTTCTAAAACAGCACAGTTATGACACTTGCTTTCAAACTTTTAGTTTGAACTCTGAATTAGTTAGTATAAACATTATAAATGATTTCTTTAAGTTTGGTTTTGTCTCTTGTTTGCTTAACTGTCCTTTCCATAATATATACGTTTGAAGTAGCACTTCCTGCTCCTCTTCAAAGCATATAGCTCATGGTTGCTGCATGTTGGCCCTAGTTTTAAATACAGATTCCCAGTTGCAGAGCTCCCTTCTTGCCATTGCTGCATAAGAAAAAAGTATACCTTTTTTCTTTCTTTCTGTTGGAATGTTGGTCTCCCTTTTGAAGTTTGTTACTTTTATCCTAGCACCTGCTTTGGTAACGATATGATCTACTTCTCCAGATCTCTGGAGTTGTATCTCCTATTTGTTCCATCACATATGAGCAAAACTTCCAATTCATGAATATGTTTGAGGATAATCCTGGACGCACACATGAGATTCTTGCTACCAGTGAGAACTTAGTGAGAAGTCTCACTTGTGATGACCTTGAGCTATCTTTCTTTGAATCAGTCCCCTTGACACCCCCAATCTTGGCCCCCCTAATGCCTCTCTCCTCTGAGGACCTGGTTACTCTGGTCCAAGAAGATGGTTTGGGCACCCAAGAGCATACTCCCAAGCAGGCCCCCTGGCTGTTTGGTAGGATAAGCTTGATGGGTTTAGATTCCTACTTCCTCTGACTATCTGCTGCATCCTCTTTATGGACGCCACTTAGAGCGTTCATCCTAGTATTGCACTGGATGGTGTACTGGTAGATCCTTCCCCCAGGATGAGAGCCAAATTTAGTTAGTTTAGATCCCCTCTTTCACAGCCTCCAACAAAACAGAGACATTGATTGGCTTGAGGATTTTTGCTATTTTCTTAGCACTATCACTCTTGTGTGTAACTTATGTAGTAGGGAGAGTCATTTGTTCAGAATATGGTAGTGTAACAGTCTCATGGGCCTCTGGAGCTATCAGAGGTTGCATTATTACTCTTTTCTTTCTAGTGAGAGCATTAATAGTAATGATCCTATGAAGCTGGTTCTCTTGTATCTCCTGATAATCAGGGTAACAGAGCAAGAGCCTGGGGTCAGGTTCAGTAGAGCCTAAGCCAGGGTTTTAAAGATTTTTTACTTTTAAATTTACTATTTCCAAAGTGGTTGCCATGTCAAGTGAAGGAACACAACTTGTAGCACCTGGGTTTTCATATGAGAGAGTTGAGAGTAGAGAGAGGGGAGATACATATAAGTGGACAGCCAGGGATTTCTCCTCATCATGGCTGCTCAGCAGTTTTTTGGCTCTTTTTTTTTAAGAAGCTTCCTCATACTTGTAGTCTCCTTCTAAATCATACTCCTCTTATCTTACATGAGAGACTTTGAATACATACTGTTTGGATTCTCTAGACATGTGGCCAGGATTTCCACACTTGTAGCATGTCCTGATACTAGTGGTACCAGTGATTCCTTGAGTGATTATACTTTCATCAGGCTTCTTCTTGTCAATGAAAGAGGGCTTGTTTATGTTATTCTAGAAAATTCTTTTCCTAGAGGGTATGGGAACTTAAAAGTTGTACTTGAAGTTAATATGGTGATGTATCAGTTCAGAGACATTATGAGCTCCATAGATTCCGGATTTCAAGGCCAGAGACAGGTTCTTGTTAGGTTTACTGCATTGAGCAGGGTGGACTTAACATCAATGAAGAAAGCAGTCTTCAGAGAGATAAGGGTCTGGGCTTCTAGTTAAACCTATCCAAAAACTCTTTCATGGTTTCTCTTTTCTTAATATCTCCTTCTAAAAAGTCCATCTTTCTGTTGTTGAAGGCTTCCTCACTGCCAAATTCATTTATTAAGGCCTTGGAAACATTGGCAAAAGTCCATCCGTCTTTTAGGAGTTTGGACATGATAATGATTTGTGTCTCAGAATCCAGGCAGTTGAAAATAGCGGAATTCTTCATATCCTCATCAGCCCCATATATTGTATTTTCATACAGTCTCAATAACATGGTAACATTACTTTTTCTATCAAACTTGGGAAGATTGACATGTTTGAAAATAGGGATCAAATTGCTGGTATTGAATAACCATCTTACAGGAGATTGTTTTCCTCTAAAAGCCTGGTATATGGCTTCTTAGGAATTTTGACTTCCATGCAGTCTAGTCTGTTCAGGAGTTGTCTAAAGAGGTGTCACTACTTTCTAATACAGTTTCAGTCATCATGATATTCCTTGGGACACTTCTTTAGGCAGTGTTGTCCTGATCATAGCTGTGATGAGACTCATTGTTGAAGTATTGAGCCTGGCTTCTCAGAGAAAGCCTGCTCAGTGATCTGGGCTCCTCAAAGTGTGCTACTCTTTCCTTAGGAGGGCTAACAGAGAAACAGGAAGTCAAGCAGTTGATATGATTCTGGGGGTGTACAGAGTGGCTCTGAAATATTTGAGCTCTTCTCTGATGTCCTGGCTCTCCTTCACCAACCCATCTAGTTCATCTCCTAATCCTTTATCTGTTGAAAAGTAGTTTCAGAGAGAGTTTTGTTGACTTTTTCCAACACAAACTACCTCTGTTTGTCATAGTTAGGCTCATTATTGTTGGCCTTAATGTCCTTAAGTCCTTCAGCCAGCTGTTCCTGGAAGTTGCAGAGGTCTCCATAAAAAAAGGTATTGTCTTGTTGGAGTTCTTGAACATCCTTTTCCAGATAAAGGAAGTGCTCAAAGAGTTTAATCAGCTCCTTGTGAGGCATTCTAAGTTTGTTACTGGTGGACTATTATTGTGCTGTGGCAGTACTATGTCTTTCCAATTCTTGGATGATAGCCAGAAAGAGGTCTTTGGAGCCTTTAATGTGGGTAGTAACTACTGAGATCTAGTGGGATCAAGACCATAGTTGATTAGAATCTGCTGAATTATCTGTGGAATGTAGTTATGAAAAGACTGCTCAATAGTCTTCATGGAGTGGGAGAGAGCATCTAGTTCTTCATCATCTCTACAATATTTTGGTTAACTAACCCAAAGTTTTTCACTTATATAAGAATACAGAGTTTTCAGGAAGGTTTTCTATGCCATAACTAGCTGTCTTTGGTGCATAATAAAATTTCCTGGAAGGACATATGTACTATATTATGTCAGATAGCAGGATGTACAAAATAGTATAAGTACTCCTTCATCTGGTTCACAGTCTTTATGTTCTTCTTCAGTTGGTTGGGGGTGACGTGGCTTAGAGTATGAAATCTTTCTCTGATAAAAAGGTTTGTGAGTAGGAAGAATTGCCAGGCAAGCCAATGTTGAGTTTATACTTCTGGAAAGTATAATAAACGAGATAAAGGGGTCATTTGAGAAGAAAATGATACTTTATTTGATATGAATATAAGGTGTTATATAGTATCATGATAAGCCACATGCCGTTAATATACATCATGATGGTCATGGGCCTTATCTGAGTAATGTTCCTCTTAAGTCATGAGGCTTACTCAAGTTGTGTTCCGCTTAGGACCTGGATTGTTTGATCCCCATAATAGATGGCCAAATGATAGTACAGTAGCTTTAAAAGCTATGGCAATAACCAAAAACACCTCAGATTTAAACAAAATGGTTTCAGATTTGAACAAAATCCAACTCACGCAAGATTCAGGATTCAATTAATTTAAAAAAAATCATTTGATAAATTAACTGCCAAACAAAAAACAAAATTTTACTAGCCCATTATAAAAAATTACATCAAACATCAAGTGGTGTAGTTCAAACCACAAACAAAGTGAACTGACACAACTTGTGAGATGGATGGATGCTATTCCAGAGTATATTATAATCCAATAAGGATTCATATGAGGCATAACAGAAGGACTAAAATAAAAAACTTGAGAAATATAGAAGTAAGATTCCAAATATGAAACAAAATGAAGTTACACAAGATGTGTAGTGTGAGCAGCCTAAAATAGAAATATAACAGTTTAACAGACAATCAACAACTATCTAGTTTAGGGACAGAGGCATTTTATTAATTTTATGGATCCTGGTTTGTATGAATTAATTTTGAGAACTTTCCAAATGTGGACTTGAGATTAAAATAAAAATAAACCAAAAATTTTAAGCTCCTACTTTTAGTGATTTTATCCTAGGTTTTTTACAATGGTTTTTAACAGCAATATCTTTGACAGCACCAGCAGCCAAGCCAAGCCAGCAGCAACCAAGCCAGATTCAATGGAGGCAAGGTTCAGAATGTGGGTGCACCCGTCTACACCCAAGCCTTTGAGACAGGTAATGAGGAATCTGACCTATACCTGACCCCCAATCCCTATGGCTTTGACTTGTTCAGTAGTTATGTAGTATCTAGCTCTGCCCCTGCTCCCGTACCCACCCCTTCACAAGCTGCCCAACAACCAACCAATCAGGATAACAGCCTTGATTTGGAACAACTTTCTGCCATTCACCAACCTGCCCCCTACAGCCAATCAGGCTTCAGCTCCCCTGGCCCAGCGCCCCAAACGCAGAATCATTACTGCCAAAATTCTCCAGGAAGTTGTGGTAATGAACCTGCAGGGTCTGTCCTGGGATCAGATTGCAACTCAATTGCAATTCACCTGAGCCACAATAATGCAGGAATTCAGTAAATTAATGAATAAGGGGAATCTGATTGGGACAGCCAAAAAGCCCAAGAAGGCCCCCAAGTCCCAAATCACAGAGGTGTACCCAATAATGATTGACCTCCTCCAGCGGGACCCCAAGCTTCCCTTGACCCAGGTCCGGAAGCAACTTGTGCACCATGGCATTTGGGTGTCTGAGCGCATGGTGCAGCTCTGGATGCACGGAAAGGTGGCTTCAATTAGGGTTCTTACTAATTTTGCCGGCAACTAATGGGATGGCGCTGAGGATTCCCCATATGACACCACAATTGAATCAACCCTGGTCAGATGCTTGACAAGTCTAACAGGTGACATCATGTTTGTCTTGTACTACAAGTTATCAATGGCATTTGACAATTTCCGTGATCAAGGAAAAGCCGCCACCAAGAATGGAAGGAAGAAGGTCAAGAAGGGGACTTTTATTGGTGCATTTCTGGCTGTTTTAGCCAAGGGTTTTGTCTACTATTAGACAAACCCAGATATCATTGATGGCTACTCATACAGCCACATCCTTGGTGGATTATTCAACTTCTGGGATGGCTCAAATTCCAAGTACCAGGTTTTCTTGAGCCACCAGATGGAGGGTAGCTCCACCGCCCTTGAGCCCATCCAGGGACGCAGGCACCAGGCCTCAGTCTACCCTGCCGGCCATGCAGACGTCCATCTGGCTGATGTTGTCTTCTTCAACATTGGAGATACACTACAGGAGCGCCACCCTCAGGCTTTCAACAACCTCTATCTTGGGGTCCTTGACCACAATTTTCTCTTTGGCCACCAGATGATGACTGACTTGTTTGTGCAAATGGTTTTCTATGTGAACATGGGCAACCAATTACGTAAGGATAAGCGCCTTTCACCTTGGGCCACTGCCACTTACCAGCCCATCTAGCCAATGACCAATGAGTAATACAATAAGCATTATATGGCAGCCATCAGCCTTAATCCTCCTGCCTCCACCCCCTCCACTAACACCCCTAACCTGCAAGCCCAACCCACCCAATCCCAGACCCCCCAGGCCAGCATTGCATCTACGTCTTCCTTCCCTTGTTATTCTGCCTCCTAGTATCACTCTCCCCCACCCCAACAAACCCCTTTCACCAAACATTTTCTATTTATATTATCTTTATTTTGAATTTCAATTGTTCATGATATCTTTGTTAATAGTTGGTTTTATTCTTTATGTTCAGCTTATTTCTATAAAATCATATATTTACTATGCCATGTATCTAGATCCAGAACACAGTTATTTTTAGCACTTTGCACAGCCCCTTGTGAAAATATTAACAACAATTTGGTGATCAACTAAATTTGAATTAGAAAATTATAGGTTAATTGTGTTTAAGTAAAGTTGTTACTGATCCAAATTCAAAACCTTAATGATAAGCTTTAAGCCAATCAGGTGCCAAGTGATAAAGTGATTGTTGTGACATAAAGAGTCATTCAATAAGTTTTTTGTGCATGTGCGCTAATTAATCTGATTGGCTGGTTGTTTTGCTATTGTGTGCCATTGCTGCTGTGGCAAGTTGTTGGTGGACTAGTGCTAATGTTGTAACTGTGCTTTTTTAGCAGAGTTACAAGGGAAAAAGTATTTAGAAACTAGATAATATTCTTTATTGAGAGATAATGGTTTTATAGTTGGTGTGAATCATGAGTAACAGGAAAATGAAAGTATTGATCATATAGTGGGATGGTGAAGGGGGTGGCTTGATCCTTGTAATGAGTTGAGAGCCAAAACAAGGTATCCATTGTATGGAATCATCATTTGTTCATGTTGTTGGATTTGGATATTTGAGTTGACTTTCTAGTCTGGCTTCAAGTGACTGGATAATTGGATTGTGGGTCACAAACCTGCTTACTTGAAACATAGCTGGTGGGTCAAGTATGCTGTTTTGAAATACCCTTAAGTGTTTATCTTTTAATCCTAAGGTAACAAGTAAGTAAAAGGGTGTGTTTATTGGGGAAAAGAGGGCAGGTTATATACTGGTCAAGCTGCATGATGGCTGCAGAGGTGTTATTAACACCTGCACTATCATTAGAAACATTACACATTATTTAGGGATCTACTAGGCCCTTCCATCCATGTTCCTGCCTATTTGAGCTGATCTGTAAAATCTAATACAAGAAAGGGGATGTGTAATGCACTTTAAGTGGACTGCAGTTGCAGTTAATTATTACAGAAATGTCTAGAAGCTTGTCATGCCCTGCCCCAAAGAGCAGGCTTCTTAGATTATTTATTTGTTTTTGCTTTGATTTAATCTTAATTTTATTTTAAATATTTGAAGTTTTAAGTTAAAAGTTGATAATTAAGTATTCTAAGTTAGTTACCTTTATTTTTACGTTGATTTGCATTCAAACTGATGTTGTCTTTTTCTTTCTTATAGCTATTCTAATGGCTTAATATTTTCTACTTGAATTTAGAGAATTTTACTTTTTGCTCACCTTTTTAAAGCTCCTGGTTATGTTGTTGATTTTCCCCAGTATCACATTTTTGATCTGTGGTTCCTACTGGGCTTCATTCCCCTTCACCTCCAGGTTCTTTTTACAACTTCTCCAGTTGCTCCTGTCCTTGGCTGTTCTTTCTACTCTGCCTATCATGTCAACTGAATGAGGCCTTTTACCATAAATAAAGAGTTTTTGAAGAGTAGGCTTTAAGCTGAAATTCTAAGTGATTTCTTACCTTCAATCTTTATCAATTTTAACTTCAGATATTAAATTTTAGGAATTTTAATTTTATTAATTCATTCTAAGTTTTATTCTTTTCTTTTTTCTCCTTAGTTAAATAAATGGAAGTTGTAAAACAACAAGTCTTAGTCTTGTTGTATCCATTATTTTTCTTTATAGAATTTTTTAATAGTTACATGTACCAGTTTCCTGTGGAGAGTATCCCAATATCAACATTCTCTTAGTTACTAATTGTTCACTATTAAATACCTTATTTTATCTTCTTTGTTTAGGGTTCTTAAACTCTATCACTCCTTTTGTAACCCAGTATAAGTTCTTAGAAGGGTTCTGTAAGATTATATTACAGACATTACTTACCTTTTTATCCTTCTGAATATTAACCCTAATGTTTTACATGCTTTAGTTTATAACCTTGCACCACTATGGGCAAAACCTTACACAGTTCCTGAACCTGATCCAATTGGATATAGTAGTTTTTCCATAATACCTTTACAAAGAGTTTGTAGTTTTCAAATATGAAAAAGATTATTCTATTTTGTGAAGGGGCACAGGATATAAAATTAGAATGGTTCTCAGGGGTGAAACATATGGTGTCATTTTGTGCAAGGTACATGATGTAAGATTAGAGCAGGTTTAGTTGTTGGATCTTATTTTTTAACTAAAATTTATTAAAGTTTTATCTGTCATTATCTCAGAATAATAGCTTTGATTTTACTAAAGTTTTCTTTAGATAATTATATTGAAACACCAATAGAAATATATAAATACCTATATCAATTGAAATGAATATCTTGTATACTCATGATTGTACATAAAACAAAACCATAGGGGATTATGCTTGATCACATCACAATTCATGTATGTTGTTCTGTGACTTTAGGAGCAGTGAACAAAATGTGGAAGTTGCAACTGTGAACTTCTCCCTAATACGTAAAATAAATCTGCATGAATTGTGATGTGACATTTTTGTAAATTGCGCCATTAATGCTATTTTGATATGACCTTCAAATAATGATATGTGCAAAGATTTGGCCAGTTTGCTTTCAAATTTGGGATTTCCTTGCCTTCCATAAAGGGGTTGACATCAATGTCCACCCATTCTGGAATATCCTACCTGTCTTCAACTGATCCTGGTATGAGTTCAACTTAACGTAACCCCCTCTGCCACTCTGTCTACCTATTGAGTGATCATTGACCCTTGTCTACTATTAAAGTAAAATAATTTCTCCTAATAAAGACAAGTTTATCCACATATTTTGTTGGCATTTGCATTCTTCAAGATTTTCCTTTCCTTTTTTCCAAAAGTAAATCTTCTTCTTGTATTCCAGGAAGTTAAGTTGCATGCCCTTAATTTTTCCCTAAAGGCTAATCCAAGGCTAGCTTCAAGCCTCAAACCTTTTGTAATAAAGGTTTCCCGTTGTGTCCTCCTGGATGTTGTCCCCAAGAGCCAAACACAACATACATGAAGGTCATAAAATTATTTGTGCTCAACTGTCAAAGCCACAAGACCAATTTTGACAGGCAAAGCTTGGTCACAAAACCAATTTTGTCAATTTTGGTGCCCGTCTCAACCCTAGGAGTGATACAGTAATAGTAATCAACATAAGACATCATTTAAGTGTACAATGTGGCAGCTATCAATAACTGCTCCCTGTGAAGAGCAGAGACATGCTCCTTCTTAGGACACAACCCATGGCTAGAAAGACAGGTATTGGGTACTATGAGTGAGAGGTGATTTACAACAATAATAGTTTAATTCAATCTTCCATAGGATAATAGCTCACTAGGCCTTTTATCTTATGATGGTTGTCCTGTTGGCCCAATCCCTAGTGTATTTTTCTAGACACCATTATAATGGCAGTACATATTATATACTTTTAGTTATAGGGTATAACAGCCGTTATAATAGTTATACTTATGAGTTAAAAATGTGAAATGACCTTCTGAGATGTACTATTAATATCACAAGCAAATACTGGTTCTTCTCTCAAGAATAGTAGCTTGATTCAGATCAGGGACAAGTTTTATTGTCAAATTTATTTAATCCCACAACCTAGACACCTGCTTTTAATGTTTAACTTTAATTTAGCCCACTTGGGCTCTACTCCCACATTTAATAGTTAAATCCTTTGATTAATCAATATCTCAAAATCTTAACTATGACTCTTATAAATAATACTGGCAACATCTATACAGATTATTGCCACTTGCGCCATTCCCTGATAGCCCAAGGGGCTCTTTTCACAGTATAATAATCCACCTTTAATCAATAAATACTATCTTATTCCAAATCTATTTTCTGTTTTGTTTCTGTACTATTGTCTTTACCAACCCAAATACTAGACTATAATTAGTTCATATGCAATATGTTTAAGCTTTAAATTTTATTGCTTACGAGAAAGACATTATTCTAATTTACACCTGAACCAAATAATTTTTCATTCAAAAATATTTCACTGTATTAAGTTTTAATATTTTAATAAAAAATGTTTCCCCCTCAAAAATCTAGTTAAATTTTTATGAGTTTATTTCAGAGTTTGCCGCTTAGACGCCTAATCAAATCTCTACAGTCTACTTCAATGATTGAAATTTGATTGTAAAGCGCCTGTATTCTTAGTTCAGGATACCTTTTAATGCTATGATTTCTGTTAAGTTTGAATGACTTTATTTGGATAATAAATATTTTGAGCCAACTTGACGTTAAGACTGATAATAAAGTTTTAAGAATTAATAAACTTTTTGAATTTACCTATTGGTAACATGAAAGTAAAATTATAATATGCTTTAGAAAGATTGGTATTTTCATATATTTGTTATATTAAAATGGCTATTCAGAGATAATTCCTTGCTAGGTATTTGCTATTTTTATATTTGGCAACTACGGCTTTGATTTATTGACGTACTACTCAAAGGCCAAAGCTTAGAGGCCACCAAAATTATTAAGCCTTCAGTGCTGAAGACTAAAATACTTATTGATAGTGATGTATTTTATAAACATTCTGATGACTTAATTTATTTTTACACTTAAAATTATAATAATTTTCTTTTTATCGCTTGCAGAATAAAAATCACCAAGCCATTGAGCTTAGTCATGTTCAAGCAAAAACTCTAAAAATTACCGCATAACTTCAAAAAGTACCTTTTAATTTATAATAGTTGTGTGGGAAACCCAGAAGCTCTAGTCACACTCCATTCTATAATTTAATAAAAAAAGCTATTATATACACAATCTTTCAACCTGAGCCTTGTTTATTTCGGTGAATTGATTTTGGAATGATTTAAATGAATGATGGATTAGTTGACAATTTAAAATTGGATGACCTCATTGAAGCATAAAATATAGCCCCTATTTGCTCAAATATGATGATATTCTGATAAATCTCATAAGTCCAGCCCACAAATAAACATTCTTGTCAGAAGCTTTTGCAATTCAACCAGAGGCTTGTCTATAAAGCTTTTGCTTTTCAGCTATACAACCCCAAACAAAGCAATAGCACCTTTCAAATCAAAGATTAAAGACAGTCTTTTGCCTTCACTGCAGAAAGTAATAGCAATAACTATGCACAGTTATCTTGTTGCCAGTAAAACAGAAATCTTGGGCCCCAAGGAAGTAAATCCTTACTTGAAACTTGACATAAAAGCTGCATTTAAAGCAGACTTTTTCAAGCAAGTCAAGATAAATAGAGTATGGGAATGTATTCAAACAGCTGGAAATCAGATATGCCAGCTGATGCCAAGCCCTGAACAGCCATGCAAACCATTTCAGAGCCCCAAAGAAGAAACACTACCAGGTAAGAATTTTTTTAATATGTTGTTGAACTTTAGAAGCTAGTAGTCAAAAGATAAACCCAATTTGCCTATACTCACCTAGCCAATTCACTTGGGCCTCTCTATACAAAGTCTGCAATGGCATAAGTAGCTACTACTGGGATAGAGCTATTGAAAGTAAAACGTTTAAAGTCTCCTGTAAAGAATGTAGACAGGAACACAAGAACTTTTTGCTTTCTGATGTAGGGTTGGAAGTATGCCAAACTCACACACCAAAGAATCTTTATCCAAATCCTGAAAACTCCATGAAGGAGTTGGTATTTATTGAAGAAATGAAGACCTTAAAGGAGGAGGAGGATAAATTGAAGAAAACCAAGGCAAAGAAGAAGGGAGCTCTTCTTATGCCTTGGAGACAATTTCTCCTGGAAATTTTGTTATTTTTTATACTGTTGCTGCTCCAAGGTTTCCTCTGGACAGGGTTAATTCTTGCTAAGATGGCTAGGGTAAGAAATTCAACAATATTTAATTATTATTGAGTATATGTCTAATTTTTAGATGATGACAGGAGGAGTCATCCGCGCTTAAGCAGTTGCTCCCTATACTTTGATTGAACAATTGAGTAGCTCCATAACTACATTTTACTATATTCCAAGGAAGCTAAAGAAATCTCTTGCTTACTCTTCTGAAGATCAAAACACAAGCATTCACCTGTGCTTGGAGAACAATAATAAATTTTCTATTTTCTTTGTATTAAATTACTTTATTTTTATTTCTAGGTAATAATAATTCCCTTAATTTTAAGCTTATTTGTTGTTTATAATTAGACATTTTTTATAAAGATGATAGTTTACAATTCTATGTTATCACAGTTATTGGAATTTTCACTTTTGCTTCTTGCGCCAAAGTCAAAGCCCATAATATTTGACAAGCAGCAAAACAGGCAAATCAATTATGACATAATAAGAATGTTTGTGTCTACTTTGACTCCATTCTTCAACGTCACTACAAATCAAAACTAAATAACTTGGATTTAAATTAAACCTCTTATTGTTAATCAGTCTAGAAAATATTAAAAAATACAACAACCAATAACCATCTTAAATTTTACTTTTGTTAATTTATTTAAGTAATTTCTAAGAAAAATGGATACTTTATCTTTATAGGTGTTTTAAAAAACTTGGCTACATGGCCATATATTTTTACCTGAGTGAATTTAATATTCTATCTTTAAATCCCTGATTATAATTTATACATCTTATCTGGTGGATATTTTTATGGTTATTATATAGTAGCCAATGAAATTTGTACAAAATAGAGATATAGCTTGAATCAAAAAATAATTAGTTGTTGAAGCATATTTTTGCAGCTAAACTAATAACAATCTCTTAATTTCTAACTTACATTTGAAAATTTTGAACTCATTTTGCAACCAATATTACTCTCCCACCTGCTAACATATCTCACAATACATAGGGGGTGCTCAAATAGATACCCTATAATGTAACAAAAGGTATAGAGGATCATTTGGGCAGTGTTAAACTATGGGCATTATCTCCAAATTAGGAGCAATGCCAATTTGATGCACTGATCTCTTGTTAAAGATATTTCCAGTCCAAAACCTTATACCAAACCTACCACAGTGCTACACTCTGATGGTTCTGTGACTTATTGATATATCATATTATCATGTTATTCTCTAAATAAACGTTATTTTATTCCTATTATTGTCCTTTCTATTGGACTGTTGTCTTCCCCAATCTAAATACTATCTACTATTATTGGTTCAGTTGCAACACTCATTTGGGTTTATTGCTGATAAACCTTATTAGTTATAACCTAATATCCAGTAAGCTTATTGCATTTCAACATATTTTATTATCTTCAAACATAAAAAAATTTACTTATCCAAGGTTTTTATAGTCTCTGAATCAAAAATGTACTTTTAATTGATAGCTATCCTCAAATTTTCATTTATAACTCCCATAAAAAGCTTTACTGAGAGCAAGGCATAATGCCCTTTCAGAAGTTTTGAGCTTTTTATGTTTTCAATAATACTAAAAGAGTTTTCTTCATACAATCACTGTTAGAGAAGAAAGAATGGGAACATTCTTCTTTCCACTACCCTATAAAAAGTACCAGGATTCTCCTGCATACTAATTGAAGCTAATAGAACTAAATATATATTTTATCATAAAATAAAGCAAAATATTTTCTGGCTTTAACATATTTCAAAAAATTAATTCATTTGAAACCAGGTCTACAACTTCAAAAAAATTAAACATTTCATTCAAACATCATTAGATTTAACTTTTATAAGATAACCAATTTACCTACAGGACTTAATTTAACTATTTTAATAAGTGTTATACTTATTATCAAACTAGGGATCCAGGATTAGTGGGGGCACTAGCAGATGCAAGAAGAGGGACAACCAGGACAGTAGGGAGTTCCTACCACAATATAAGCACTAACTTGAGTACATAATAGAAGTATTGACCTGACAGGTACCAGGGACTGCTTGATGGTACCATAGAATCTACCAACCAAGTCAATGTGATATACAGCACACCAAAGAGTTAAGTAGATGTGGTCTCATTAGCAATCCTGGATTCTTGAGGGCAATTGGGGTGTGGTATAATAGGTGGGGTTATTAGATCTAAGTATGTGGTCATGCAGTTGTGCTTACCTCTGAAGAACTAGGGCTGGACAGTGTACTTTAGATTCAGAACCTAAAGGTAAAAATGCAGGATTGTCAAATTCTTTTGCGTAAACTCACCAACTTACTGGAATATTTTTCATCCTTTTATATAAAAAAGTAAGTTGTTCTGGTATAAAAATTACTCCATTAAGTTGGTGAGTTCATGCAAAAAAATTGAAAATCCTGCATTTTTACCTTTAGGTTCCGCATTTACATTACCAGTAATCTTCTTGGCCAAAGGTTTCAGGCTTACAGGATCTGGCCAAGGGGTCAGCCAAGAGGATATTATCTAGTTTAAACTCAGAGAAGACTGGGCTAAATAGATGTTCAGTAAAGTGATTGAGCTGAAGGGGAAACCAAGAGGACAGAATAACACAAGTGGGGGTCTACAGAATCTATAGGTGAGGTGGCAGGCTGGGCGGAGCCTGCTTATTTGGCTTTTAAATGGTAGCAAACTAACATTAAATGAGGTAATATATTAATGAAGTAAATGTTCATAACAGCTTTATTACTCAAAATGAAAATACTACTATTTCCAGGGTACTTGGGTATTTTATACTACCTTTCCTGGTTGTCCCAGAAATTTGGGCTTTTGGTCCTTGGGTATCTTAACATCAGGAATCTGGTTAATTGATTGATTTTTGGATTTGGCTTGCCCTTGATTTGTTTGTATTGATGAATAGATGATATAGGATTTTATTTTCCCAACTTTGTTATTAAAATCACGTGGCCCAGCCAATTGTGCCTTGGCCTTGACACTGGGGTTTGACCCTGGTTGGTGTTCATTGGTGGGAGCAGCTTTGAATTTCATCAAATCTTTTATTTGGTAGGCAACTATTTCAGCATGGGTCTGGACCTTTGGTGGCGTGCTCTGTAAGATAGACTCCTCTGGATTTGGTGAATCTTTTAGGCTCTGTATGGTTCTTGTCAAACAATCTTCTGGCTCAAGCCAAAAAAAACGCAGGTGTCTGGGCCCTCTGGGATGTCGGGCTGTGGGTATAAAGATCCAGGGTTCAAAATTTGCACTGGGGCTTGCTTTAATGTTAATAGCAAATTTTCATTTGTGACATATTAGTAGAAAATAAATGATATAATAATTTTGTACACAGTTTTTAAACAAAATAACACTTTAGTTACCAAAATATCTCACAATACATAATTGGTACTCAAAAATCATCACATTCCAGATCTAACATCATGCTATCTCTCAATCCCCTCACTATAGTATAGCATTGTATTTTCTTAAAAGGGATGTGATATATTTACAAAAGAATTATTAATAACCCTTGACAATAGTACTGCCAATCCCTACCCAGATTTTTGCCATATTGCCATCTTTTTGGTGTTCTAATGGCCCGCTTTCACAGTATAAGAACTCCCACTCTTCTAAATAATTGTTATGATATTCCTTATCTTTTTATATGTCCTTCTTTTGAACTTTTATATTCCTCAACCCAGATACCTGACTACATTTATTCAGTTACAAAAGCAGTAATAGCATTAAGTTTGGTTAATTATCTATCTTTAAAAAATTCCCCAAGAACAGATGTATCAAGGTCTTTTTGTTAAACCTTTAAGAGAATCCTTCCTGAATATCCCTAAAGGGTATATATCTAAAGGCTAAATTATTTGTTAAAGCTAGCTTTTGTTGACTAATATTTAAAACTAGCTCTTTCTAGGTCAGCAAGACATCAGAATTCACCCCCACATTTGGATCTCTCCTAACACATGCTAAACTTGCAGTTGAAAAACTTCACTAGCAGCTTAAAAACCATCAACATTGTAGCTGAACACACTGCACAGAAACTTGCATTTGCATATACCATGTCCCTGAGCCTATGTGGGAGGTCAACACCTCTGAAAACTTAATGAAACCTTTTTCAGCCTGGTTTACTACCTAGGTGAGCCACAAAGCAGAGTTAATGTGGGTAATTTTAAGGAAGCTGACAAGTTATTCTATAGTGATATCTTATTATCTGTTGTGGTAGGAATACCCTTGCTATGTATCAAAAACTGAAAGTGTCACAGCCCATACCAGAGTCCAGCTGGACTCCCCCAGGGGAGGCAGGCTGGGCCTTTAAGGCCATGTACACAATTTGTGCTATTCTGACAAGGCAATTCACAGCTGTAGCTAGAGGACGCCAACTTCCAGTATGGGGCATGACCTGATTGGCCAGCCCTAATACTGTGATGTAAAAAAACCAAAACTTGCTGAAGTCCTGGGCAGGAGGCACGTTGGGCAAGGGGAGTAATAGAAATCTCCTTCATGATAGGTGGAATGGTCACTCTAGGGTGGCCAGGAGGGAGATCCAGGTGGTGGGGATGGAAGAACTCCAAGTCAAAGGCGCAAGGTGGCTTAACCAAAGTGACAGGAGCAGAACCAGGAGAGAACAGATAGGTGCGGTTAAATTGTGTAGTGGATTCACAAATAGATGCAAACAGAATAATTCTATTGGTGCAAAAATAGATAATTCCTGAAAAAAAGTAATGGGTCCTGGGTATAAAGCTGTTTATTTTATGATGTTAACAGTGAGGAAGGCTTTTCCTCCTCACTACTTATACCTACTAATAAATACTTAGCCTTTTGTGCCACCAGAGGCCTGGTGGGATCATTTTTATTAATACTTGTGATTTGGCTTGTAAATTTTGCACTTGAGCCTGGGGGTAAAAAGGCATTGGCTGGTATAACAGGAACCTTGGTTGGGCTGCGGCATGACAAGGTGCCACAGCTATTATTAGATCCTGTAAGCAATCAAGCGCCTGATTGTGCAATCAAACAAATGCCCTCCCAATGTATCATTTACTGATAGTAAATGGGCCCAAATTTGTGTTTGGATTTAATGCCAGGGATTTGCGGCTTGCTGGCCTTGAAAACCCCAGGCCATGTGTGACTAGAAAGGGGGGTTTTCTCCCAGGAAGGCAGTTGGTAACGTTTCCCATGCTGTTGGTTGCTTTATCTCTATGGAGGCTAGCTGATTGTCTGGGGAATCCTGGGCCCTGACAGGAAGTATGATAGAGCAACTTGCTATCTGGGAAAAGTCTTCAACACTGTACCTGAAGCAATCACTGAAGAAAATATAATACTCTTCACTCTCATCATTAATGAGTTAAAACTTCACATATGTAAATGGGTGCCAGTGAAGAGATACATCTCAATTGACAAGTGATATAAGCCATTTTAGAGGCAAACAAAAAACCATAATGAGTTTTTCAAGACATTTTAAAATACCTCTCAGCCTGTATTATACCTTATATCACCCACAGCCAAGCAGTATACCATCAATACAATCAACAGAAAGCTAAAAAAAGTGTCATTATGAGGGTTGATTTCAGATAACATAAGTAGAAGAACTGGTGAAATCTTGATGATTGTAAATTTTATAGGGCTTTAATCTCACTTGGAAACCACTCTTACTCACTATAAGCCAAAACCCCTCAGAGTTTATTGTGCACTACAAGTAAACACCCTAGATTTCTTTTAATTACATTCATATAATCCAAACCTACAGACCATTCAGACTCAAAATAAATTCACATTTTTAGCTCTTTTTTTATTCTATGGTAATGATCATTGTCTTTTATGATTAATAGGCAGACCCCATCATAGTTAACTGTTGTAGCTGTGCTGTTTTAGCAGAGTTACAAGGGGAAAATAATTGGAAAACAACATAATATTCTTTATTGTGATATAGAATTTATATAGTTGTTGTGAATAAGAATAATAGAAACATGATTACAAAGATCACTTGTTTAGATAATGAAGGGGGCGTCTTGATCCTGGTAATAGGTCAAGCGCCAAAACAAGGTGTCCACTGTACAGGGATTGTCATTTTATCATGTTGCTGGATTCGTAAACTCAAGCTAACTTTTACATTTGGCTTCAGGTCACTGGGAAGCTGGGTTACAGGTCATAAAACTGTTTAGTTGGAATATTACTGGGGGTCAACCCCGTTGATTCAACACTTCTTTCCCCCAGCTGAGGATTAGATTTCTTTGCTGTAAGGTCTGCTGTAAGGTTGTTGGGAGCACAGGTGCTGTACTTTACTAGCTGCTGTTTGGTTGCAGGAAGGACAGTCTCTTGTTGCTTATGTTAAGCTTTTCAGGAGCAGATTATTTTTTAGTGAAGGACTTTATTCTGCTTCCTCTTACCCAAACCTTTCACTAGGTAAGTGTTATTGTCATTTACCTTTAGGATAATGACATGCCCTACTTTCTTGGGATGTAACTTGCTCTTATTGGTATTTATTACCCATAATTTGTCACCAACTTCATGTCAAGCTTGGTTGGTGTGAAAATCCATATGTTTGATGGTTTTCAAGGGGGCTAATGTTGGCCAAGCAAAAGTTTGGTTATTTATTGCAGGTAGAGGCCTAGTAGGGAATGATGGCTACTAGGGACAGTAAGGCCTAGCTAGTAGGTGTAAAGACTACTAGAGGCAGATGTTGCTTCCACCCAGAAGAGGATATTGACTACTGTGGGCTAGATTTCTTCATCTAGCAGGGAACTGTGGCTGTGAAAGGGTGAAAAATGAGATAGCTAGCAGGCAACTCTGTATATTAGAGGTGGAGAAGGTTTTGGACCCCTGGTGGGTAGTGCAGGCTTCCAGGGAGGGGGAGGAGCTCTGAGGGCTCTACGTACCCTGATACGCTTGCAGGAGGTCTGTGATCAAGCATCCTACCTAACAGACTGGTAGGGTGTCCTCATTTATGCCCCTATGGGAGCTTTTGGGGAGAACCCAGAGTGAGCATTGGAGGGTATATATTTGCTCAGAGATTTCATCAAGACGGTTTGCTTGGGGAAGCAAGCTGCAGAACTTGGTGTGATCAGGCCTCTGGGAAGTAGAGTTGGTTACTCTGCGACTGAAAGCTCAGACTTAATCACCTGGGTGAGTAAAGACAACACACAGACATTGACCTAGGGTTGAATGGACTAAGTGGAGTGCCACTTGCAAGGGCCCAGTCAAACGCCAGTTCAATGTAGACTCATGCCTAGGTCTACAAGTTCTGGTAACAGGGACTGAGATAAAGAACTGAGGTGGTTCACAGAATCAGCAGAGAAGACTAGTAAGAAGGACTGTTTGATCACAGTGAAGACTATTTGAGGAACTGTTGGTCCATATTGAAGTTTTTAACCAAAATGGTTCATTGTGCAGGTGGAACCAAGATGGTTCCTAGTGAGGATAAGTGAAAGGGATCAAAGATCATGATGCAGAAGTAGCTGGTCATGATAAAGGAGTAGCCAGAGGACTGATAGGCTGTTTGAAGACTGGAAAAAAGATGTTCTGTGAACTAAGATGGACTATTTGCTGGTTAAGCTGAAGAGCTGGAAGATGTGGTTGAAGAGCTGGCTGAAGAACCCAAAGATGATGGTGAAGAACTGGTGGTCTGGAGAAATGAGCCAAGATTTTGCCAACTTGATTTGCCAAAGTGGGAAGATGTGGAATGTTTTGCCTTGGTTTAGTATTAAAATCAAGAAGGAATGTGGATAGAAGTCTTGGTAAGATATTTATTTATTAAGTTCCTAGGATAGATGAAGGTATGTTGCTATGAGAGCTGGATGCAAAGTTGTTTTGGTGAGACGCTTTCCTTGGATTTTAAAATATTTGTAAGTATATGGAAAAAACGTTGAAGAGGTCCATAAATAACAGTTTAAATATTATTCTAATGTTTGAATTGGTTCAGGTTGAATGCAGGGAAGACTGGTGCCGGAATAATGGACCGGTTAACGCTTTGGTGCGCAAAGAGTCTTTGCTTTGAGCAGTTTGAGCTGTGGAAATTATTTTCATAGTTGGATCCTGGTGGAACTTCAGAAATGGTCTATTTCTGCGCTCTGCATTCATTGGTTGAGTTCTTGCAGGTTCCCTGATGAACATGATTGGTTGGAAGCCAAAAGCTTAAAGTATAAGCAAGGAAATAGTGAATTAATACTTTAAGCTTTTGAGAAAGTATGTAAGCTTAAGTTATTATGAGAAAAAGTGAGCGACAATGGTTTAAGCTTCTAAAGAAGGTCATTTTAAAGGAGGAACTGTTGGGAATAAGACACTATAAAAAGGTGGCTGGCTGGAAAGTTACAGGATCTTTTTGAGGTCTTTTGGAGGTCTTTCCAGGTCTTTTTGGAGGTCTTTCCGGGTCTTTGACAGGATCTTTCTGAGGCCTTTTGAGTTTCTGCCAAGAGAGTTTTGGAAGCCTTTTAATCACTAGCAGGAGCTTGATTGGACTAACAAGTGGAATAATAAGGCCACTGAAGCTATAAAGAGAGTGGAAGCCCACAATAATGGAGCAGGAGCCCAAGAATAAGAAGTGGATCTTAAGCGCAGTGCCGGAGTCCAAGTTTAAGGAGCAGTAGTCCAAGTCTAAGAAGAAGAAGTTCAAGACTAAGGTGCAGGAGTCCAAGACCAAGTACAAGGAGTCAAAGATATTGTTGGAGGACTCCAAGTATTGGCAAACCCATATTATTTTCCTGATCTACCAGACCATATACCAGAAGTTTTCTAAGGAGATCTTCCTTATGAGAGTGAATAAAAGCCCATTTTAACCCCTATACGTATTTCTGAGATACATTTTCCCTTACTAGAGAATGACAATCCCTTCCAGCCGGTCCCTGGCTACAATCCAGGACACACTTTGGGGACTGATGGACAGGAACCCTGAAGTTGGGGATAAACATATATTGTAACTATTTATCCTCTCTCTTCATTTGATTTACATTTAGATTGAAGTACTTGTAGGTCATAACAAGGCAGTAATTTTTTATCTCTAACTTGGGCCCTGTGAGGGATTGAATTATGTTGGTGTCAGGACCCAGAATGGGCCAGACAAAACCCTATTTTGCATAGGTTTAATGCCTGTGATTGAGCAATTGTGCAACCAAACAATTGTGTTGTTGATCATGCCAATTAACCAAAAGGAAACTTTAATGCCAAGTGGGGAATCAAATCCTGGTCAAGGCCAGACCTGGGGTGTGACTGTACTACAGTCACATTGGGCTGTGGTTTCACAAAGAGGTTGAATTGTGATGAATTTTGTAGGTTTAAATTCAAAACAATAGGCTTGGCCTTAGAGAGACTTTACAGTGTAGTAATGGATTACCCAGGAATCAATTAGGCTGTACTAATTGAGGGTCAAAATGAATATCTGAACAATTCAGATTATGAGACTAGGTGTCTCAAACCGTCTAATTAATCATGGAGGTTAATTGATACTCAGGAATTAATTAGGCTGTATTGATTGAGGGCTGTAATGAATCATCTGAACGGTTCAGATTATGAGACTAGGTGTCTCAAACCGTCTAATTAATCATGGAGGTTAATTGATACTCAGGAATCAATTAGGCTGTATTGATTGAGGGCTGTAATGAATCATATGAACGGTTCAGATTATGAGACTAGGTGTCTCAAACCAATTAATTAACTGGGAAGCTTAATTAATTGATACCCTTGAATATTATTAATGAGTATTTAATCATAGGGTCAAAATGGACTTGACTGTGTCAAGTAAAGACTTGTTGTCTTCAAACAGATTAATTAACTGGGAAGATTAATTAATATATGCTGGGAATATAATTAATGAGAATTTATTTATATTGTTTATTTGTCTTGACTGTGTCAAGAAGTTTGGTTAAGGTTAACCAAAAGTAAACCCCTAAGTTGTGGTTTAAAAGCGCTGTTTTGGCAAATTTAGTAGGTTAAAAAGTGTTGCCGCACCGCCTAATTGATTTTTAAAGTGCTGAGGCGCCGCCCAGTGAATGTTTCAGGTGCTAAGGCGCTGGGGCTTTGTGGCGCCGCCTGGGAAAGTTCTTGGGAGCCGCGGTTCAAGTTTCAAAGTGTTTTAATGGGTTTTTAAGGCAAAAAACCATTAAATGCAAAAAGAACTAAATGTAGACATTGGTGTCTATGAATTCAGGATTGACCAGCTGATTACTTAGTTGGAACAAGGATAGTTTGGATCAAGAATATGTATATTCCACAGGTGTTTGGCGCCAGAAGTCTGGAATGCTTCAAGCCAAAGCAATAAATTTCCACAGAAGGAATTGGGTGATTCTGGAATGTATTAGGGCACATTCTTATAGGTTAAGAGTGTGAAGATCTTTTTGGTAAAGATCTGTATTGGATGACACTGTTATGTTATAAACCATGTGATAGGAATCCAGGTGTCATTCCAGAACCAGAGGGGTTTACAGCTAAATGTACCCTGATTGGTATATAATGGAAACATGATAATAATTAATAAAGTATGATAATTATGTGTGATGATAGTCTCTTTCCCCTCAATCACTTTATGCTTTATGTTTTTGGCTTTTAACTGAAAGAAGACTTCCATGGAATGAAAGAGATGGTCTGCATCTAAGACTATGGGAAGTGAAAAATGTGGAAATGATCACCATATGGGAACAAGTTTGATGCCAAGATTGCTTGCCTGGAATCCAAGCTCATCAAAGCTTACATAAAGGATTCCTTATCAAACTGTAAAAGAGTCAGACCGGGATAATGAAGAAGCAAGCATTAATTTCCTGGATTTATCACATGAGGGCAATTGAAAATTGTCCCAAAGCCAAGAAAAATATTTCAATTGGCCCACACCCTCTGAACCCCAGGAATGGGGACTTGGGTTGCTAAATAGCCCAAAATTTCTCTTCCAGCTTCCCCAGGGAAAAAATAATGAAAGAATACATCCAACTTACATATCAGGAGCCACCAATGGAGCCCAACTTAATAATAACTCATTAAAAGCCAATAAGGAGTTGCCAGTAAGTCCAATTGCAGTTTTCAAGCAAGATATAGCTGGGAACACTGGCAACCCTTTCCTTGTTGAAATCTTCACTTAATAAACTTTTTATTGGTTAATGCACACTGAGCATTTATACTTTTAGGGGTTTATTACATTATCACAAATTTTTTACTGCTGGTGCTTTCAAACAGAGAGTACCTCTAGTATCAACGCCAGCGCTGGGAAGCAGAGCAACTTCTTGCTGCCTCCAACCAACCACTGCCAGGATTCACCCCATCTCCTAGAGTGCTAGACCAAGAAATAATTCCTGCTCCTGCACCACACCTCTCATTTCTTGGTGTTCCTCTGCTCCACTAACTTGCCCAGACAAGCCTGACTGTGAGCGCCCCCAAAAGAGACCTTCCTCTTTTTCCTTCTGCTTCAGCATATGATTACAGCAAGCTTGGGGTTGCCTACTTGACCATGCTGGGGCTCACTGAGCAAGTGATTCCCCACATGGGAGTGTGGTGTCCTTGGGCCACAGCTGTCAATTATTTTATGTGAATGGCCTCATCATATACTGGGCCTTCCAGGCTCAACCCTTCCCCTCAACCAAAGGTTCCCCTGGGAGCAACCCAGGCCATGAAAGTTGGGCTGAAAATCATATACTAGTTCACATGGGCTCTTTAAAGTGGATATGATCACCCAAGTGTGGTACACAAGTAGTGTGGTTGCTAATTTTTACGCCAGTCCTCAGGTGTGCCAGTGGTGAGTTTGGCAAGAGCTTGTACCAGGTTGCTGTTCAGTTGCTTGACCCTGTCGTTGACTTGAGGATGATATGGCGTGGTTACAGTGTGTTTGACGCCTTTTTTGGAGAGTTAGATGTTGGTGTTGTCATAGGTCCATTCTTTGCCTCCATCAGTAATCAATAGTCCTGGCTTTCCAAACTTACTGATGATCTCTTTGCCTATTAATTGCTGTATGTTGAACTAGTGTGGGCTTTGGTGGCCTGCACCACTGGTCATTGTGTAGCAAAGTCAATGGCTTTGATGATTAATTTCTTATAACTGTGATTTCCTGGTATGGGCCCCACAATATCTAGGACCCACACCTTAAAGGGTGTTTGGGTGTAAATGGTCATTACAGATCTGGGCGGTGTGTCACTTTTGGAAAAAATTTCACACATCTCACATTGATAAAGTACTTTCTGTACATTGCGGTACAGAGAGGACACCAAGCCTTATGTTTCAAGAACTCATATAGGTTTTGTCTCTTGATGAGGCCTAGGTCTTAATGTTAACAGAGAATGCTGTCAACTCTTTGATGAGTGGATATGTATGGGATAGTTGTTCTGTCAGTCATTTTGTGGTGAAGGGTTTCATAGACATCTGCAAATAGGTGTTCATTGTTTACTAGGGTTTCTTGGGTGATGTGGTTTGTGCCCAGGGGGAACCATTGTCCTTGGTGAAAAGTACCAGAAGCAGCCAGTCTGGGTCCAAGCTCTTTTGTCCTCTTAAATCTCTCATGTACAATAAGGAAAGAGCATTAACTATGACTACTTCTGGTCCAGGTTTATATTAAATATTCATGTTGAATCATTTCAAGAACACTGTTGTGTTTGGCTCCTGGGGACAACATCCAGGAGGACACAGCGGGAAATCTTTATAACAAAAGATTTGAGGTTCAAAGCTAGCCTTGGGTTAGCCTTCAGGGTAAAATTAATGGCACATACCTTAATTTCCTGGAATACACAATGTGAAAATCCTTTTGACAAAAAGGAAAGGAAAAGGCTTGAAGAATATTAAAGCCAACACAAATGTGGATAAACTTGTCTTTATTAGGTGAAATGCTTCTACTTAAATAGTAGACAAGGGTTGGTGATCACTCATTAGGTAGACAGAGTGGCAGAAGGGGTCACATTGGGATGAGGTCATACCAGGATCAGTCAAGGACAGGTATGATATTCTGAAATGAGTGCATATTGGATTAGACCCATTTGCAGAAGGTGAGGAATTCCCAAAGTTGAAAGTGAAACCAACTAAATCTTTGCACATATCAATATTTGAAAACCATATTGAAATGGCATTAACAGCGTGATTCACAACATCCCCCCTCAAGATTGGGCACAAAGAGTTGATATTTGCGGAGTAATTTGGAGTGTACCCAGGCAAAAGAACGGCCAGAGGACAGTAGCTTCACAGTATACTTGACACCCTATTTGTAGGTGACTTCACAAGGTCCAACCAAGAGGGAGTCTAGCTTATGAGCATGCCCTCCAGTACAATTTTGATAATAGAGGACTAGGTCACCCACTTGGTACTCAGGGAGGGGGGCTCTGGAAGCATTAGAGAGCTAGAGTTCCAGGTTTTTGACCTTGTAAGCAGTATAATAGGCAGTAGCTTGGATCTCAATGATACAGTTAGTCAAGTCTTTGACATGAGCTTCAGGATTAGCAGAGGCGTCAACCTCAATCAACAGCTGTCCCAAGATTGAGGGGATAGTGGCTTCTCTTCCATACAGCATGGCAAAGGGGGACTGACCATTCACTTGATTTCTGCTGAGTCTATATGCAAAGAGGGCAGCAGGGAGGAACATATCCCAGTTAGCGGCATCAGAGAGGGTAAGCTTCCTCATGATGAACACAAGGGTTGTGTTTGCTTGTTCCACAGTCCTGTTGGTTGATGGGTTATATGGTGCAGAGAAGGATTGATGTGTGCCCATAACTTCTACAATGGATGTTATGATGCAAGCATTAAAGTTGGTCCCATTGTCAGAAAGCAGGACTTGGGGGCAACCATGATGGTAGAAGATATCTTGCAACAAGAAATTAGCCGTGGTCTAGGTGGTTATATCTTTGGTTGCTCTAGCTTTAACCCATTTGCTAAAGTGGTTGACGGCTACCAAGATGAATTGACACCCAGACCTATAACATAGGAGGGGGCCAACAGAGTCAATACTCACAGTGTGGAAGGCATGCTTAGGGGGGATGAGCTTGAACTGATGTTGGGAAGGTCAGGGGCGTTGGAGCTGACAAGAATTACAGGAGGCAAGGACGTCAGGGATTAGGAGGCGCATATTTTCCCAATAGAAGTTTTTGCACAACCAGTCATGAGTCTTTGCTATTCCTCCGTGTCCTGTGTCAATGTGGGCTTGGAGGATGATGACAAGCCTCATGCTAGGACGTACGTAGGGTAGATAAGTATTTCTGAATTTCTTGAAGAGTTGTCTATCTTGAATCACAGTATCCTTTGATAGGACTTGCAGTGCCAGACAAATGTCTTCTGATTCAGTGATCCAGGAGTCAGGGTACCCTATCAACTTGTATAGGCAATTGGCGTTAGCAGGATGAATGGCTAGTATGGGCATCCTTGACAAACCATCAGCATTCTGATGTTGTGCTCCAGGGTGATGTACTACAGTGAAATCATATCCTTGCAAATGTAGAGCCCAACATGCTAACTGACCTTCAGGCTCCTTTAATTGTTGCAGCCACTTTAGGAAAAAGTGGTCTGTAACTACCATGAAGTGAGTCCCATAAATGTAGTGTCTGAACTATTTCCTGCATGCATAGAAGCTAGACATTCTTTTTCCGTGACACTATAGTTCTTCTCGTGTTTGTTGAGGACTTGTGAAGAATAGGCCACAGGTTGGTCTACGCCTTTATTGTCAAGCTGGGCTAAGATGGCACCCACAGCTACTCCGCTTCTGTCAGTGTAAAAGATAAACTCTTTATCATAATCAGGGTAGACTAAGATAGGAGCCTCTTTGATCTTGGCCTACAGCGCTTCCAAAGACTGTTGTTGGCTGTTCTTCCACTCAAAGGGTACGTTGCAAAGGAGTTGGACAAGGGGTTTGCTTAACTCAGCAAAATCAGGGAAGAATTGTCAATAGTACCCCATCATACCAAGAAATACTTGGACCTCTTGTAGTGTTGTAACTGTGCTGTTTTAGCAGAGTTACAAGGGGGAAATACTTAGAAACTAGATAATAATCTTTATTGAGAGATAGTGATTATATAGTCATTGTGAATCAAGGATAACAGGAACATGATTGTATTGATTACACAGCTGGATGATAAAGGGGGTGGCTTGATCCTGGTAATGAGTCAAGCGCTAAAACAAGGTATCCACCATAAGGAATCATCATTTTTTCATGTTGTTGGATTTGGAAATTTGAGTTGACTTCCTAGTCTGGCTTCAAGTGGCCGGTTAATTGGATTGCAGGTCACAAACCTGCTTGCTTGGAACCTTTCTAGTGGTTCAAGCCTGCTGTTTTGACAGTAGGCTTGTGGGAGGCTGCATCTTGTCAATGGCTTCCACCTTATTATTCATAGGGTGTATTCTAGTTTGGGTGACCTTGTGGCCCAAGAATTCAAGTTGAACTTTGAAAAAGGAGCATTTAGAGGGTTTGAGTTTCAGGCCTGCCTCCCAAATTTTGAGGAAGACAGCTTTGAAGTGGTCCAAATGGTTGGTAAGAGTGGAGCTAAACACAGTTATATCATCAAGGTATACGAGGACTCAGGAGAGCTTCACATCTTGCAGGAAGGAGTCCATAGTCAGTTGAAATGTAGCAGGGGCATTGCAGAGTCCTTGGGGCATACAAGTGGGTTGAGAAAGACCTTCTGAGGTGATAAGCGCAGCATTTTCTCTATCTTCAGGAGACAAGTTAACCTGTCAGTATCCTGAGGCTAGATCCATAGCAGAGAAAAATTTGACCCCCCTAATCTTCTAAGTGCATCATCAATTCTAGGATGAGGATAAGAGTCCTTTTTGGTGAGCAAGTTCAGGCAGCAGTAATCCATCACAATGCGGTGACCTCCATCCTTCTTTTTGAGGATCAACAATGGGGAGGCTCAAGGGCTCTGAGAGGGAGCTAGTAGCTCAGCGTCTAAGAGCTGCTTACCCTACTTAGAGACCTGAGCATCTTCTACCCTGCTGTGGCAGTATGGTTTGGCACAAAAGGGCGGGGAATCACCCATATCTATCTGGTGGATAACCCCCTTTGCTAGATCATAGTTGGTGCGTCCAGAGGCAAAGATATTCTTAAACTGGTCTAGCAGTTCCAGAACATCTTTTTGTTGAATGGGTTACAGTTGTGGGAAGTCAGCAGCAGTGAAAAGGGAGAGAACCTGAGGGTCTCCTTCAGGAATGGTTGAAATCACTAAACGTTTCAAAGGGGTAGAGAGACGCCACTTGTTCTGAACCTAATATGCAACCATGTCCAACAACCTGGCCCTTGGTCACCTGCATAGGCAGGGCGGTCAGGTTAGCCAACAACAGCTGTACAGGCTCCTTATGAGTTTGGTTCTAAATCCCAGGGCATAACTGAGGCTCTTTACGGCTTAATGAATCAGGTGATTATAGCTCCAGAAAGGATTTTTCAGGTAGTTTGTGGGATATCTGGGAGTCTATAACCACTTGGGAGCCTGGAGGGACGGTAATAGCTGTGAGGGCAAGTAGAGGCACACCTTCCTTGGATGGACAGGAAGGAGGAGGGGAACACATATTGGAAGAATGAGTCCTGTAATTGAGTGAGAAGATACCAGTGGGGTACTTGAGCACAAAAGTCTTAAGGAGTTTACCCAGGAGACAAGGAGGTTCCTCAAAAATTATGGGGATCTTATACCCTAAGAGCAAAAGGTACCCATCTTGTTGGTTCACAATCCCATTGTACTCTTGAAGGAACTGCGTAACAACCAGGAGATTGTAAATTTTGTTTTTGAGGACAACTGCAGGGGATGCAATAAGAAGCTTTCCAAACCTCATTGGCAGGGCAGAGTAAGCACCAATGGCTCAAGTTTGGGCCATGCCAGCTGTACCATATGATTGAGTGTAGTTGAGGTTGGGAGCAGTCTTAAGTTTTTTCATTAACTTGGATAATACCACATTGACTGGAGAGCCTGTGGCCAAGATAGCCTTGATCTTAACCTTTTGGATCAATACTTCCACACAATTAGTATCTTTCTCAAAGAGGGATAAGACAGCCAGCACATCCTGAGCTGCCTCCAATTCTTTCTCCCATTTGGCCAGCATGCATCCTAAGGCAGTAATTTCCTTATACACAGTCTGCAGTGGGAGAGATACTTTACGTTTTAAAAAGGAGATTCCATATTCCCTCATATTATTGGTCAATCGGTTTTGGTCATTAAACTTCCCATTCAAATTCCATAAACTCCACTAATGAATGCAAGAGTTGTGAAAGACCTTGTTTCATCATTCTCTACTCTAATAAAGTTCAAGATTTGTTAGTCTAATCTGGAAACTTGGTTTTTTCTGTTGCTTTCAGTGTTCAGTTGATTTCTTTCCCCCACTTTGGCCTCCCAGGAAATTGTTGGCTACTACCTTTTGGTTATTGCTGAAACTGAGAATTTTGTTTGTGGTTGAGAGCTTGGTTCTGTTTCCTCTTTAACTTGCTCCCAATGTCTCACGCATACAGCACAGGAAGCAATTTTGAAAAATCTTCCTCCTTAGCCTAGATCTGGTTTGTGTCCAGATGTCAGGTCAATCTTGGAGAACACAGTTGCATCACCTAGCCGTTGAACAGGTTGTCAATAGAGAGCCCAGTGGGTAGCAGTATTTTATATTGACCTTATTCAGGGCCTGTGATCAGTGACTAGTCTCAGGGACCCATTATTCCCCCCCCAAAGAATACAGTGGCCCCAGATGGGGATTGTGAGAGTCTGATAAGGCTTTCAGGGAGCCTCCTTGAGGTGGGCACAGAGAATGTTTTCCCCATCCAGGCTGTGTCATTATGTAAGGCATACCTTGGGTACTGCCTCTTTGATCTGTATGGGAAGCTGCATTTGATTTTCTGAGAAAGTTTGGGCTGAGCTTCTTCAAAGATCTCTGAGTGTCAGCCTGTTGGCTCCCTGCCTTGGGTTGTGGTGGTACCTTGTCTCTTAGCACAGACCTTGGCACATCTCTGTAACAAGGCAAGTCCCAGCCAAACACGCATAAGGTTGAAATTCTTTGCCTTCCTAGTGTGCCTCCAGAGCTGGGATCTCTTAGAAGCCAGCCAGCTGTATCTGGGGTAAGTGGGATGAATTCTGGCTTCCTGTTCAATGGTTAGAACCAGGGTGAACCAATCTAGGTGGGAGCTGTTTTGTCCCAATCAGTCCAAGCAAGTACTACATCCAAAGCAAGAAAGTCAATGACAGGGTCCCTGGACAATGGAGTGCAGATCCCTTAAGCACCCAACAGAAGAGATGTCAGCCTTGGTAGTAACAACCACCATATCTGCTGGAACCCACCCTCTAACACCAGAGGGTTGTGTCATCGTAGGTTTCATAACGCTGGGGATTATTTGGCCAAGTAGGAAAGCCAGAAAGCCCAAAAACCTTTAATGAAACTGACTGATTTAACAGATTTGAATCAAATGGTTGATTGGAAATGGGTTACAGCTGCTCCAGTTTGCTGGTCAAATCTGATCCCCTGTAGTTGACATTGATAAATTGATGTAATTTATGGGTCACTAGATATGAACTTGTTAATCAGTATGGTTGTCAAAAATTTGTCACTCAAGGGTTCTTTGTAACCTGGACTGGTCACTCACTTGACAATGTGGAAGGAATAGGAGCCCAGGATCCAGGTAATATTACTTAGTCTGGTTTTGATATATTGGAATAATTACTACACTGTTTCAACTCTAAGAGTTGAGTCCTCCAAAAAATTTATAATAAAATCACATATTCCCTGGTCTAGCTTTATTTTTGAAATAAATCCTGTAGTGTAGATTGTTGCACTAAATTTCTGAAATCTGATTCTCAGCCAAATATTCTTTGGAAGATGGAGCCCTGCTATTTGGAACTTTGTTGTTGCTTAGCCATGATGTTAATTCAATGCCTGCCAATCTTGAAGTTGTCCCCCTGTATTTGAGCTGAAACTCATGTGCTATCCAATGTCCTGAATTTTATGAAAGACACTCTGATTCTCTCACAGGCCATTTACCTGGGACTTTTCTGGTTGGGGTTAATTATTTTACTTAACCCCTAGTATCTCATTTGGAAGAATTATATAAAACAGTATTTAGCTGCATTGGTGATTAATCATTAACTCTATGTGGATTTGGTGGATGATTCCAAAAATGACAACAACTTCCTATTATCCTGTGATTTCTGTTACATTACTCAACTCTTCAACATCTGGATTTTTGGAAGCAGTTTGTCACAAGTTTGTGTTTCTTTTCTCCTGCTTTGTTGAGATATCTGTGTTTACCATGTTTATTTGCATCCAGCTCCTTTCACAGGTTTTCAGTTTGAACTTTTCTTTAATTTATGATTTCCATCTCTGGTTGCAGTCATTGAGACTGTATCATATGTTTCTATTTCTCATTGCCATGTTATTTTGGCGT